>APFE030042048.1:69110-143904 GCA_000404065.3 Pinus taeda
GGCCAGTACAGCATCGCACCAGTTGAAAATGGTGCCTCGGTAGAAATCTATCGCCATCCGCATCTGGGACCCGGTGGCAAGGTGTAAAGCGGCTGTGCCGCAGAGTTTGGTAACTGTGAAAGCAATCACCATAAGTTCAGGCCGGGATATGAACTTGATTTCTATCCCCTTCTCCTGATTCTGATTGTTGCACCACTCTAGCCGGAGGCTAGCAAGGGATTGGCCACCCGGCCTAGTCCTAAATAGAGATAGGTGCTCGCCCCTGTTAGGTAAACCAGTGAGAAAATATATGTCAGAGGCCTCTATCTCGAGCTGGTGGCCTCCAATGTAGAAACACTGATCCTGGACGTTCCATCTCTCGACCAACCACTCTAAAAATGGCACCTGGGCCCTCATGCCAAGTATGACCCAGTATTTGAAAAGACCGCATGCTCTTAATGCATCAATGGTAGGTTGGTGATTTAGCGCGGCCAAATCAACGTCTTCGTGCTCTCTTTCACAACAATCAAGCATGGTGGGCAATCTACACACCAAGAAATAAGCTTTAGGAACCATGAAATCAAAAATTTGTGGTTGAATTTGAAGATTGGGGTTTGAAAATGCGCTTTACGCAGGGTACGCACCCCGCCTTCAGAAACAGAGCGTGGGTATGCACCTGGTCTGAAGGTAGGTTGCGTACCCCGACCTTTTTCCTTTAAGGAAAAAGTTGGGGTACGCAGGTTACCCATGGGACACCTGCGTACCCCGAGGAGCGCATCCCAAAACCCCAAAGCCCCAAAAAAATCAAACAAGGGCTAAAATTAAAATTCTAAATGGATGAAATTGAAGAGGAGGATGTTGTGGAATACCTGAAAGAGACGGCGCTTGATTCCGATGGTCGGATTGTCCGCAAAGTCCACGGGAAGTTTCTTGCCAAAAGCCCTTTTCTCTCCCTTAACTGTAAAATGGTAAAAATAACATGGTAAAAAGCCTTTTTATAGGTTTTTTGGATGAATAAATACTAAATTTGTTTATTTTTAACCATGGAAGGACATTTTTCAATGTATTTTTGCCTATCTTAAACATGTATGAGTAATGTGTCGTTTTTGTGCAGGACAAAGGGATTTTCAGGGAAACTTGTCATTTTTCACAAACCAAACATCATCAGAGTCATCTTTTAAACCCTTTTCTGACTCCTAAAAAATGAAAAGATTGCCGAGCGTTTCTTTTACACTCGTTAAAACGAAATTAAAAGACGGTCCCCTTATAGCCCTTTTGTGACCGTAAAAACAGGAAAAGATTGTCGGTTTTTGTCGTTTCAAATTCGATACTGGAAATAAAACGACGTGTCCTTGATCGCTTTTTACTTTTCAGGTCAAAGACACTAATCATGAAAGTACTCCTTGGTCGCAAGATCAAGCGGTTCTCCTAGGTATTATTTTATACTTTTTCGGGCTTAGGAGACACAATTTACGAAAAAGTCTAATCTGGAGTCTTCTTAAGTTTTTCAGACTCTCTAAAATTGAAAAACGCCGAGTTTCTCCTATATTGGACTCGTTAAAATTTCACAGTAAAGGACCTGTTCTTTTACAAACAGGAACGGACCGCTCCTCCTTAGGGTTCGCATCAAAAACTAAGTTGGACTCATCCGAAGGATGAGCTTACAAACAAGCATATGTTATCCTCCTCAAGCTTGTAAAAAATAAAGAGGTACTTGCCAGAAATGGTGGGGAAAAATGAGAAGAATGAGCCTATTTGATATCCTTTTGTCTCAAGAAAAACCTTACTACCACTCTTGAACACGACACTTATTCATTCACCTGGGTTGGGAAATCCTTTTCTCACAGTTGACCAAGATCATTTGACATTTTTTGCCGGGTTATGGGAGTCGACTTTGAGTCATTTGTCGCCAAACCATCTGTTGTGTCGTTATGTGTTCAAGAGGTCTGAAACAAAACATTCAACCGCAAATACCTATCATTCATTGTGTCATCATTGAGTCAGTCCTTGCAGCAACATTTCTTCAACTTGAACTATGATTTCGTGTTGTGGGCTTGCCTGCGACGGGTCGCTTTCTATCAACATCATTATCTAGAGAGTTGACTTAGAAATCGTCAGTACCTTGGAGTCTGCATGCATCAATGGCAGGTTTCTCGCCTTCGACGTCAGTTTTCATCATTGACTTGCGATCGAAGGATTCCATGAAATGTTCGACATCGACTCATTCATTCACATCTCATGGATTGTGCTGGGTACTTTGAGAACCATTGACATTACTGGTGGTTTCTCTCACGCTTGTTAACAGTTTACATCATTGACTGGTAATCAAGTGGTTTCTACCATGTTCGACATCGACTCATTTATTCACATGGCTAGAATCGTACCAATTTGGTAAGTAGAGATGAAGACCCTGGATCTATTTTCCGCCATCCACGCTGCGAGGAGTTTTGTATTCATTATATTGTAGACCAACCATAAACATATGGCTGTGTCAATACTGTGTCTACACGAGTCTATGATTATGATGTATTATGAAATCATTCCTGTAATAGTTAGTCTGTTAGTTAAAGTTTTGATATGAGTATGGGAATGCCTACCTCAGCGATGATATGATCTTATCCATGTATTTTGTGTTGAAAATTGCAGGTTCTAACTAGGCTCTCCACAAGATAATCCTCGAAATGATAAAGTACTTCACACTTCCTAGATGATATAAAAACCCTCATCTATTATAGGCTTCGCACTTTAGGGGGCAATCTGTTACACTGAAATTTGTCACCATGACTATCTACAGTTAATATGACTCCATCAATGGTCATATTATCCTCCTTGCCAAGCCTTATACCTCTGCTCTCCATGTCAAACTTCAAAAAAGAGAGAAATTCATTAAAAAACATGTTTATCTCTGGGTACGCAGGTTCTCTCTACCTTTCCTGCGTGTACGCATCCCATGCTCATTGTACCTGCGTACTTGTACGCTCTGTAAGCCAAGGGATGGGTGCGTACTCCTGTAAAGGTCAAAAGGTACGAGTTTCATCTTAAAAAAGTTACTTGTGGTCACTTCTAGAGCTTTCTAGAAGAGTGTTTGACGTGTATTGAGTGCCTCCAGATGGTTCATGCATCCCTATGATAGAGGAACTTATCCCATCAAGAGAGGAGCTACCCCATCCAAAAGAGGGAGTATCCCATTGAGGAACTGAATAACTTCCTCTAGAACACTATAAATACAGGCATTGGGCCAAGGGAGGGGAGGTTGAAAGCTGAACATTCCAAAGGGTAGATGCTGCTGGAATTAGGACTTCCATTGTAAGCTTGTGAGGAGAGATTACCATCCTTTCTTGTTTCATTTGGAAGTGGGTGAGCTTGTCAAAGTAGAGGAAAACTCTTGCTGGACCCTGGGAGGAACTTGCACAACACCAAGGCTCAGGTTGTAATGGTTTCTTTTTTGTTTCCTTAATACAAATAAGTCCATTCTTCTCAATGATTTGTTGTTAATGAATTGTTTCATATACTCCTTGGTCAATATGTTGAATATGCTTTGTTTTATAGGAATATTCAGGTGTTATGTAATCTTTTGATTGTTAGTGTATGCAGGTTTCAAAGTGAAGGAGTAGCTCATCTGGATCGACGAGGCTGGACTACTGCAGCAATCGTTGGACTTGAGGTAGGATCGAAAAACACTTGGTTTCTCATAGAATAATGTATGTTTAGAGAAGGATTGCTCTTAATTGTCTTGTTTGTCACTAGAGAGTCTTAGACTCCTAGGGAGGTTAGTTTTGTCAGCAAAAATAACTCTTTCTGCATGACACTATGGAAAGCCGCAGTAGTGCATGAACACGCCAGAGTCTTTGGTACAAGTTGTAATATCTAGAAATGCGGAGGTTGCATTCCCCAAGATTGTTCTAAGAATTGTATGTTTATATGTTATAGCACAATAGAATATGAACTCATCCATCTCATACATAGAGAGGATGGAGGATCAAGTTCTGGAATGAACCATTTGAATAGTTATGAAGGTGGTAAGTGAACTTGTATGATAACTTGAAGTTAATTGGTGGTAAGACATATTATTCAACCAAACATGTTGTAGAGTAGTGCGGCACGGAGTTATGTATGATTAAGTTAAATGCATCATTTGAATATGCACGAGGGTGCTAGATGTACTTATATACTATCTTGAGGTGGAAACGAAAGATCTCAGAATGTGAGATGGTTAATGAGACATCTACTGGAAAAAGCATCCTAGCAGGATAAATTACACAACAACTGACTACGAAACATGGATGGAAACATTTTTATATGGATTTTAACAAAGGTATTGAGAACAAATTAATCTCCTTATTCAGGTTAATAGGGAATTGTTAAGGTAAAATTGACTTTTTCCTATAGCCAATTTACCTATAGTATTCTCATTTTATGTGGCTGAAATTATTAGGGTAAACTTGAGTACATCACAAAATCAATCTACCCATGGTATTCTCATGGTATTCTCATATTATATAGCTTATTTAAATGTATGATGAATACATACTAAGATGTATTTTCGTCATTTCAAAAGCATACTATATTGATCATATAATAAAATATACGAACCATCAAACAAGAAAATTATTGTTGTATCCAGATCCAAGTGTGACCATTAAGTGTTGTGAGGCCCTCCTAGCTAGATATGGGTATCTCGCTTGTTGGAGGAAGCTGCATTGAAAAATATCCTAGGTCTATTAGATCAAGACATATATCTGGGTTGATTTAGCTTTGTGTTCAAAATTTAGACTATCAAACACCGAGACTAAATTACCTTGTGGACTCCACAAATACACTTTATCCATCAATACCTGCATTAAAGTCGTGGTTTTTGATATTTCGACACCGTCAAAATCGTTAAACAAAGGCTTATTCTTAGTGGAATCCATGGTTGTTACCCTTGTCGCTTGGGCAGTGTTATATGTCTGAAGCAACCCGAGGTTGAATCCTTTGTCATAGCCTAGAGTAAACGCGGTTGGGTACGGTGTATGAATATGAGAAAGGTTAGTTCATAAGGTTTGTTTGGTGGGCTTGCATGTGAGTAGTGGGTATTGGCCTTTATGACTTTAAGGATAAAACAAGGAAAATAAAAATTTGATGGAGGGGCTGTGGAAAGAACTTGTTTCAAGGAAATGAGAGCAAATCAGTCTGGCCCGGACTTGAGTGAGTCATATCACAGATTTGGCTGTGAGATTTAAACATAGTGTGATAAAAAACTTAACAGACCGATCTACAGTCTTGATTATTAAAGATTATGGGATTTCCCCACACAAAATTAAAAGTTGATAAAGTGCTCCAAAGCAGAATTTCTGAGGTCTGGCATAGCCAAGCGATATCAAGGATTCATCAGAGAAAAATGACTACGTCAATTTGTAATCTGTTGATCTAATCTCTGGGCGGAGGCGTAAGACTGTGCCAATGTAGAAAATTGGCCCACCATATTTAGAGATTGTGTCGATATGGAGAAGGGACCTCCCATATCTAAACATATAAAAGCAGGTGATGAATTGGTAAAGGGGAGAAAAGTATCACTATCAACCATTATATTCACAATTATACATTCGTTAAAATACCAGTTAAACATGGAATTCACCTCAGAGAACACCATTACAACTATGTCCTGAAATAATTGTTATATAACCCTCCAATACTATGTTGTATTTGTTAAGAGGGGATATAAAACCTACTAAAATAAAGTATAATTAATATAATAAATTAATCGATACTAATCATACATAACAATGAATAAAAATTAACCTTTTAAATGTGAATAAGTTATTATGTCAAGTTTGACATTTTCATTTATGACAAGGAAGAGTATGTATATATGTCTATATATATAACCCAAAACATATTTATTTTTAATTTACAATAGGTGTGTTAGGAAACATATTTATTTTTAATTTACAATAGGTGTGTTAGGGAAAACCTAATTAGGTCATAAAATCAATTTTCTATTTGTAATTTACATCGTCTAGTTTTTGTAAGCCATGGTATTCTCATCCTATGTAGCTTATTTAAAGGCATGAGAAATCCATTATAAGATTTATTTTGGTCATTGTGAGGGCATGGTAAAAATGAGATTATATGTATTGTTGGGATCACGAATGACTGAGAGAAGTGGTGATGTCTAAAGACATTGTTTTTTGGGATCATAATGTCTACTAAGAAAAATTAACATGGAAATTTTTAGTCTTTCAATAGGCTACATTGGAGATGAATACCATGGAAAAAAATATTGATTTTCATAAACTTGGAGCTTGAAAACGACCGGTAACTTGACCAAGTCAAGTTTACTTACACCATCATAAAGATCCACCCCCCCTTTAAACTTGACATGAGAAGATTAACTTGGTACAAATCATTCATCACCCATCACAGCTAAGATATCACATCCCCCTTCCTAAGATATGATATCAATAGACTTTCCACCCTGGTACCTATCCTAGTAGTCCATTCCACAACTTCACGACTCCACGCACCACTACACTTCATCTATTCTTGATCAAAGTCTTAAGGCTTTATGTAACCTTTGATCTTGCTCAAAATGTATGCCTAAACAATAGGTCTTCCAGCTTCCTCGATAAATGCACATGCCTTAGACCTAATCTCTTAGGTGTTCATACAACACTATTGCAACTCTCGTCACATGTTGGATTCTTCACTAATTTTCAAACTATTGAATCCATCTGCATTCTTTCTATTATCCATCAAACATTTTTCTCTCTTGCAATATATTTCCACATGCAAACCTTGAACTGACTTTCCAACACCATTTTCTTTGATATTAGTTGTTATGGTCACAAACCACCAAACGTTGTGGTGGTGTTTAAGGAAACTGTTGCTTCAGATATTAATGGCCACTCAGACAAATTACATGGAGTTTTTCATCCTATAAATAAGCTACATTGGAAATGTATATCATGGAAAGAAAAACCATGGGTTTTCATAAGCTTGGAACTTGAAAACTACTGGTAACTTGACGGAGTCAAGTTTACTTGAACCACCTTAATAATATGTAGGCCATTTTGGGTGAGCCAAGTAAATTTCATTTCTCATGATTTTTTATGATTTATGGTTAGGTGTGCCTAATTAATCTCTCTCTCTCTCTCTCTCACACACACACACACATTTATAACATTCATATCATATCTTGGATGGCATGGTGCTCTTTGATATGTAGAATATCGAGACTTCGTGGCTTGAATATCTAGATTTAAAAGATGGGAATTTTCTGGAGAAATGTGATTTGAAGCACATATCATTTTAAATTAGATCAAAGTAGAAGATTGAGACCTAATCACTACTTGAATGTCTACATCCGAATGATATGATTTTTTTGGTGAAATGGCATTTGAGTGATGTTAGATTAAATCAAAGTAGAAGATTTAGACTTGATCACTGCTTGAATGTCTAGATCTTAAAGTTGGGCATTGATTTCTGAAATTTAAAAATGAAGCAACAATCATGGTAGATTGGATGAAAAAAAAGGGTCGAGATGTAAATGTTAATAATGATGGTTAATGGCCATGGAATGTGAAGTGCTATTGATGGAAGTGACCATTCTAATTTCTTCATTTTCATGAAGACTACAAGCAATTTATGAAATGACATTAGGTGGGTCACCTCTTGGGAAATGATGGTGATGTGAAGGTGCTCATTGTAGTGAGCACATGTTAAAACTCCCTAGAGAATGGGTATGGTGTTGAGGATTGGTCAAGGAGCTAGTGTGCTATGGAGAGCCGGAGTAGTGCATGAACACACTAGTGTAAGAATTCTATACATATAATTTATAGCATAACAACATATGAAGTCATCCCTCTTATGCATAGAGAGGATGGAGGATCAAGTTGTGGAATGAACTACTTGAATAGTTATGAAGGTGGAAAGTGCACTTGTATGATAACTTGAGGTTAATTAGTTGTAAGACATATTCTTCAAGAAAAGATGTTGTAGAGCAGTGGGGCATGGAGTTATGTATGATTAAGTTGTGGAATGGATCATTTGAATATGTAGGAGGGTGGTAGATGTACTTGTATGCTATCTTGAGGGGGAAATGTAGGATCTTAGGATGTGAGATGGTTGATGAAACATGTACTGGGAAAAATTCCCTAGCAAGCTGAAGGATACAGGAATTGAGTATGTCCCATGGATGGACACATTTTTATATGGATTTTAACAAAGATATTGGGGACAAATAAATCTGACAATTTAGGTTTAGTAGGGAATTGTTAGAATAAACTTCACTCTGTCCTATAGTCAATTTACCCATGATATTCTCTTATTATATAATTGGGATTATTAGGATAAAATTGACTCCATTATAAACTCAATCAACCCATGAATACTAGAAAAAACATCCTAGGAAGCTAAGGGATACAATAATTGAGTACCTCTCATGGATGGACACATTTTTACATGGATTTTAAGAAAGATATTGGGAACAAATTAATTTCAAAATTCAAGTTTAATAAGGAATTACTAGAATAAACTTGACTCTCTAATGTAGTGAATTTACTCATGATATTCTCCTATTATATAATTTAGTGAATTTACTCATGTTTTTCTCTTATTATATGATATTCTCTTAGGATTATTAAGATAAAATTCACTCCATCATAAACTCAATCAACCCATAATATTCTCATATGAGGAAACTTATTTAAATGTATGATAAATAAATAATAAGATGCCTTTTTCTCATTTCAAAAGCATAGTTTACAAATGATATAATAAAAGATCTCACATTTTTAAGTGAATATACTCCATATTTAATAGATCACATAAATTTGGCCGTCTATATAATTTTTTTTGGTTTCACCTTTTCTGTTTCCATTAAAACACGTGGAAGTCGAAAAAATTTGTATCAGCCTGGACCACCAAAATCTAAATTTAATAAAGAATAACCCTAACCGCGAGACACCATGAAAAGTGGAAAGTCGGATTCTTGTGTGTTTAGAATAATGCAATAAGTATAGAATGGTATCGGTTTCTATCATAGTTGGAAAGCCTTAATCGTTCTCATCTTGAGGAGTGAGACTGACCGAATGCTTTTGTCAGCAGTAGGCTGGTTTTCACTCTGTATCGTCTCTCTCGAACCACAGTGGTTGTTACATTGGCCCACTCAATTTGTCGGGAAGTACGAGAAGTCGGTCATGTGCTTTTGATTGCGGACTTTCATCATGTCGCCAATGTTTTCAAATCTATCTGACCACTCAAATATTCACACAGGCTAGGCTGTACATAGCAGATCGATAATAATATTTTGTTGAGGAAATGAACTTGGTGGATGAATTATTGCTGGGCGTGGGGTTGGGTCCATCGAAAGTAAGAGAAGACAATACACACGGTAAAAAAGCTTCCGAAACTTTTGGTGATGCTCCTCTTTTGATTCGATTGACTGAAAGGGAATCAGATGTCATTGAATGGTTGCAATCAGGTCAGAGACCTAGTGAAATGATCCTCCAGTCAACGCAGGGAAGGCATTTTTGTTTAGTGGCGCACAAGCTTTCGTGAGTCGGTCCAATGGATTGGTAACGATTTGGAATTTGATACAGATGGACGATCTTTGTTCAGCAGTTTGTCAGCACTACAGGAGAATGAGTAGGAAAATGGATACTTTTGTTTTGTTGTATATGGCAAGAATCTGGAAGTGGCAGCATTCAGTAAATATAAATAACGCAAAGTTATATCAAATTGGGAATTCTATGAATGACATCTCAGAAATAAAAGATTATGCTTGTGAACTATATGATTGTGATGACTGCAGCGGTAGGGCGGTGCACTTCATTCTGTGGGCCTAACCCTCTAGCTCCAGAGGCTATATCACCCAATCCTCATTGTCTGCTTAAATCCGTCGCTATGGATAGTGTGGAAATTCGATAGCAGGAAGATTCGTGGCACTGGCTGCGGATGAGGTTATCCCATCTATAAAAGTAAAGTTTAAAATCATACTTTAATTCTTTTTAATTGTGGAACATGAGATCGGTAGCAATCCGCTTTTCAGAGTTCGTCTGTGTTACTGATGTTTTTTTAAGCTATATTTATTTGGATGGCAGATTTTAAAAATATTCTGAAATTGATAAGTGAGAATGATATAAATCATTTTATTTGATTCATAGGTAAGAATGATATAACCAATTTTATTTGATTCGTTAGATTTCAGAACATACCATAATGATAAATTATACCTTCAAATTTCAAAATATTCCCCCACTTTTACAATAAAATTAAGTTCACCCATTTTTTTGTGTACTGGTTTCTCTACTTTAAAATACACTATCATTTGTAAGTGGCCACTATTCTAAAATTCCCATGGAAAAAGAGCTTACCGAGATAATACATAAATCCAAGCTTTCGGAGCTTGTTTAGCTTTGTCACATGGATTGCTGCATAGCAAAACCACGCAACATTTCTCCTGCGGAGTCTTCGCATGTTTTGCATCTGCCACCATTTCAAATTCCTTCGAGGTTTTTTTCCACAATTTATCTTGATGGAAGAAATCAATAAAATCAATTATTTAATGTCATTATTGTCTATCTGATTCCATTTATTTTAAATTTACAATCAAAATAAGGATGTCATCAACCTTATAGTGTATAGCCATATGTATATCCTTTTCTCGAGTCGATTCTTACAATACTTTCTATTGCTATGTTTTTCCTTTGTGTCCCTGGATTTGCATGACAACAACATAAAGTGTTTTAGCTTACTTTATGATACTCCCCATATATATTTATAGTTTTTATTATAGTCAAATTTGGCATGTATCCTGAGTCATGTGCTCATACGCTATGCAAGGGTTCGATCCGAGTCCCCACACCACCTTAGTCGTACTGTCATAAAATTTGGGGTGAGAGAAACTGAAATGCTCGACCTCAACATTACTTAATTATACAATGACACTTACACGCTATCTAATAGCGCCACCACCCCACATGCAATCACTCATGTCAACATCCGCAAAAATTACTAGTGGCTAGTGAAGCCACGTCGAGACAAGTGTTAGTGAGCTGCTCCACATATACTCACGTGCTGACACCAGGGGCTTTTTCTGACATGTAGCCTAGTTTTTAACTCCTTACCTTGTATTGGTCATCTACTTGGACTCTTGTAGACCCTTGGATGGAGTAATCATTGTTGATCACTATTTCCCTTGACACGACGTTATCTATGGGTCTATTTGCAGCTCACTACCGAGCCTAGCCAAGGCGATCCAAGGTTCAGATATGCCCACTGGACAAATAGATGTTAGATCATTTTGTTTGGCGACATGTCTAGGTATTGGGGTTTTGGACATCTTCCCCGTCGCAGTTGTGGTTCGATGTCATTGGTCTCATTTTTCTTAGCTATGCATATTTACCTATAATATTAACCTTCTGTTTTTTTATTTTTTTTGCTTCGCTTAGGCTAGTTGTTCTCCCGTCCCCTTTCCACAATCTGTAGTTCTGAGTGCCATTCTTGAGGGTTACCCATGTGGTTCATCTCCTTACCTTGAATATGGCACATTTTAATAGTGGTTATCGAGGTTACAAGGGTGATGGATGATGATATAAGTAAACTTTTCGTTTTTGCCATCTATAGAATTATTTTATAATTTCATTACTTATCTTTCGGGACATTGACTTTTACTTGATATGGTTACACAAGAGGGTTACTATTCAATAAGAGGAGTCATTGCCAGCTAAGGGGAGAAGCTAAGTTGTCTTGTCGAAAAACCCCTCTCTTACATTCCTTACCCTTGACACAATGATGAGGATGGCTACTCCCGTTTCATTGTTGGTCTTCTTGCATGGTTCTAGTTAGTGTTTGCTCCTTATGGATTATTTTTTGGTAGTTTTTTGTTTTCATATGGTTATTGAAATTCCATCACACTTCATGGTTGTAATATTTATCAGAGGATTAACACCCTAGGAGCCCCATTATCTATAACATTAAT
This sequence comes from Pinus taeda, assembly GCA_000404065.3. Lineage (NCBI taxonomy): Eukaryota > Viridiplantae > Streptophyta > Pinopsida > Pinales > Pinaceae > Pinus > Pinus taeda. The sequence goes on from APFE030042048.1 coordinate 81,052, forward strand.
TGGACAGTTTCCCCTCGGGGTTTAATGGAAATACATTGATATTTAATGTCTCTCTAGTTATTTAATTTGTGGGTTCTTCTCCTTTTGTGATTTATTTGGCTAGATATGGTACGAGTAACAGGCCAAAACCCTTTGATTCTGCAATTTCAGATAGACTTTTATGCATGGTGTATAAAATTTTGATATGGAAGATTTGTGTGACTTTCATAATTTTGTCTTCTGGATTCTACTTATGGTACTCTAAATTTATGAAGTTTCTAGTGTGATGAGTATAACCCGGTTGGTATTCACACTCTTGAATTTGGGTTTTTTCTCATTGTCAGTTTCAGTCTTTTTCACCAATGATTATCAGTGGGTTGATCTTTAGAAAACCTTCATCCTAATTTCTTTCTCATATCACGCCACTTCCCTTCTCCATCATAGTTGGAGTGTTGACCACACATTCTAGGTAAATTTACTTTTTATTTCCTTTGGGAGTTTAATTACACTCTATTTTCCATTGCCACCTTTTATTGTTGTCAGTCAATGCAGTGTGCCCCGAAGGAGTCCTCTCCTCCAAGCGATATCTAGCCTTTGGGTTGTAACATGCCCCTTTATTGAGCACGCTCAAACGTTATTCAATATCTTAATTTCCTCTACGTGATATTGTAACCCTTTCTTTTTCTTCTTTATGATCAATCCCTTACCTTTTTTTATTCAGGTGGTAACTATTAGTTGATTCTACACTATCGTTTCCTACCTTACTACCCAATCTTATGTTGGGTTTAATGGTATCATCTCTAGTCATAATATGCTTTTGGTTAGGTAGTGTTACCTCCCTTGTTTTTGCTTATTGTATGAGAGAGAATATGAGATAAAAGAAGTAAAAATCATATACTGAACTAGCACAAAAGGGGTCTCGACATTTTCAAGCCCATGTTGTTCCTTCAGAGTTGAAGGCTTCCACTAGAATACCTATTAGGTTTGAAATTTTTCCTAGGCATAATGAGAACATTGTAAATCATCCTCTTATTTGCCCCGTTAGACTCTGACCTAGAGATAGTCTACATGGCGAATGGAGAAGGGAAAAATTAGAGGGCTACAATCTTTGCATTAACCCCCTTCTTTCTTTATGGTAATTCCCTTGGGTTTAAGAGCTAAATCATGCTAACAACGATGCATACTCCATTGTCACCCTTTCCTATTATCGATTTCATTGTGTTACCATAATGGTTAATAGTTTGACTATTCGATTATTATTAAAGGATTTTTCAACACAACAATGAGTGCTAGTCTCATCATGAAGCTTCAAAGGAATATTAATCCCTTCCTATAATGCTAAAAAATATGATAACCATATTGAAATTTATTTAGTTGTCATCAAATAAACAATAACATTCATAACAATATATTCCATCTATAATGGTAATAATTATGGTAATCAACCTGCAAGTCCTTTAGTTTTCATCTATAAAAAAAATTAATAAGAGAATTATATTTCAAGTATCTCATATGAAGTTTTGACAATTTTGAAACAATAATACTTAATGGGCTATTACATGATCTCGAATATTTCACACGATCATCAATGGTACGTATTAACTTCTACTATTAACATGCATGCATCAGATATTAGCTGAACATAAAACCATATGAGAGATACATGTTGGTTGGGAACATTCCACCCATTTGTAGTAAATCTATAAGCCAAAATTATTTATCGAGAAAACCCCAAGCCTGGTTTGGGATTTTATAGAAGCTACTCCCTTAGGCATGCCTATTTTTTCTCTCTAGATTTATGACTTTCATGATTAGATGGTGGAATCTTGTAATATAGTTTTAGCCTAGAACATCTACATGTTCTCCATTAGGTTGAGATTCCCTTTAGTTTCTCAGATAATTCTGCACTCAGATTGACCCCTCGCAACCTCATAACATGTAGAAACACCTCAAATTTCTTGGAGAATGTATCATTGATTTCTTGATATTTCATCTTGATGTCACTGTCTATGCCCAGCTTGGTGTCTTCTTAAGCAGTCTAGCCCATAAACCCTTGTTCAACTACATCTCCAATTTCACTTGTAATGGTGTCCTTTGAACCTGCTCTCTTGGAGGCCATTGTACCTATACTATGGAGAGAAAAAAATAACACCTACTATAACTAGAGATATAACAACACTCATGGCAAACAATCTGTCAGTTGAAAACCAAAACAAATCTTAGGACTAACATGCAACATACCTAGGTGACTGGCAGTAAAGATTGTGCAATTTTCTTTGGGAGGCTGGGAAACTGACTGCCAAAATTGCACAAGGCATGGTCTAAGTTGTCAAGAGGTTGACTAACCACTGGAACTACGCAACGTAAAGTCAATCCTGCCTGCTGAGGGCTAAAATTGTGTAACACTTAATTTCAGTCAGCAAGAACATGCATGCCCAAAGACTGCAATGCACAATTTTTTGGGTCAGTAAGGCATTGCCTATTAGAATTGTGTATTGCAAGTTTGGCAGTCAGTGATAGCCAAGATTACACAATTTTTGGAGGGAAGGCAGAGCCTCCACTTCCAGAAATGTGCATTTCTTTCTGGGTGAGGCAAGGTCTGGGCCAAGGCAGCCTAGACCCAACGATGGGGAACTGAAAAAATGATGAGTTTTGAATGAATCGTGAGACTGCATGTAATAAAGAGTGAATGATCATGCGTGAAAATAGTGAATGCATGATTTATGAAATGGGAAAGCATGCATGTGTGTGAAACGAGTTTCCACAACAATGACTGTTAGTACAAAAATGTGTCATGCATGCAACATCAGTGAGATGCAAACAAAAACTGAAACTATGCTTCTACAAGCTAATATACAATAAAATGATAGTAGGCATTCAACAAAACCAAGAAAACAACATTCATAGAAAGCAAAATATGAAAATAAACAGAAAAGTAGAAAATGACATGAAAAGAAAACCTACGCGGAAATAGTTGAACGAAATGTGTCGAAGACTCCTAGATATGCCATGGGATGTCAGAGCACCAAGATAGATGTCAGGAATGAGCTCTGAAGTGTCAAATAAATAAGTTTGAGGCTTATGGCGTGCATGCCACAAATCTATGAAAAAGCAACACTTGGAGGGAAGTTTCTAAAACAATTTTTGCATGTAACCTCCAACTGCTGAAAATAGATGCCTAAAATTTAGGGATTCTTTTTTCATGTTAAATTTTTCTATTTCGGGAAAAATTAGCCTATGCATGAAGATCATGATTGCTAGTCTTGGAGGGAACTAGTCAACCTAAAGGCACATGCAACAGTCTACAAACCTAGGAAAGGGATTTGGGTAGTTTCTAGGCTTAGCAAGGTTGGTTGTCCCTTAGGCATTATGTAATTTCTAGGGTTAGCAGGTCACTGCCTTCCAGAATTGTGCAATTTATGGGTTGAAGCATAGTGACTTGTTGGATAACATATTTTTTTAGGGAGGGCTGCTTGGATGGATTACGCAATTCTGGAGCTTAATAGGTAGCCTGACAGGATTATGCAATTTCTGGAGCGAAGGCTAGTTCCCCTCTCGAATTGCCCAATTTTATGAGTAACCCTCTCAGCCAAAAAAATAATCTAAGTCTGGAAAGGTAGCCTATGATGGAAGATAAGTGAGTTGGCATGAATAGGCTGGAAACCCTTTGAAACTGAACTGAAGCCTATGTACTTGACAACGCAAGACATGTTACTAAGGATGGTTTGAAGGGAGGCTCGCTAAGGAAAAATTTTGGAGGGTGGTTGTAGCCGCTACAACAGGGCACAAGGGCACAATTAGAAAGGTTGAATGGATGAAGAGGGAAGGATTTAGGGCTTCATCATGTTCTCATGTGCTCAAGGGAAAGATACAATGAAGGGATGGCACATGGCGAGAGTCTGAAGAATAAAGGAGAAGGCTTCAGGCTTCCCAAGTGCAATGTGCTCTCAAGGGAGAGAGTGATGGTGCAAGAAGCACTCCTAAAGGCTGAAGGAGGAAGGCTTCAGGCCTTCAGGGTTTTCTCATGTGACGAAAAGGCCCAAGAGGGTGCATGGCACAAGTTTAAAGGTTGAAGGGTGAAGCTTCGTGCCTTTAGTGTGTGCTCATGCACTCAAAGGGTCAGGAGATCACATGGAACACTGTGGAAGGCTAAAGGGTTTAGATTAAGGCCTTTGGGGTGCACTCATGTGCTCAAGTATGGCACACTTCTTTGAGTCGAAGGAGTGCGCTCAAAGGAAGACTTGGTCTCTTGAAGGGCACAAATCAGGACAGGGAAGTGGAAATGGGTTAGGGAGTGCTCTTTACGATCTTGTAGGGAACATGGAGAACTTTTTAATAATGAATTATTCCTAATCAAGGCTTCAAAGTATGCTCATGTGCCCTTGGCCTTAATGGGTTCGCTTTGAAACCAAAATTTGTCTAAGTGTAGTATATAGGAAAAGGGGCAAACATGATGATTTTTAGACATAAAACAATGTGTGACACATACCAACTCATTGCGAAAACTTAGAGAAGCTTGAAAAATGATAAGTATCCATAAAAACACCACTTTACATGCATTCCCTAAGCACAACAAATGAATTGTGTGCGACTGTGACCAAAAAGTGTTTTTTTACAACAAGAAGGATGTTGCGACCATGAAATACATCGAATATGTTATATTCATTGCAATGACACTTGAGAACGCTCAAAAACACTCGAATCACATAGGATGATATGAAACGACACTTGAAAAACAAGGAAAATCTTGAAATGACACTAAAGTAGGCTCCAAAATTTGAATATAGTGAATTTTGTTCGAGTGTGTTGTAGAATTGACAACACTTGGCGACACATTGGGCGGATTTTAGCTTCTTCGTATAGGAATGTCTGTTAGTTGAAGTGCTAGACCTTCAGGAAGTATTTGTTTCACTGATTTCCCCTATTCAACCGAGTTATATACATAACATCTCACTTTATTCTACTTTGTTGAACACACAAAATATACACCATATCATAATCATTTCAATCCACAAAAGGGTAATGTGCATGACAAGTTTATGATATTTAGATTATGAGTTTTCATATTTGGTGTTGCTCCATTGACAGAAGACATGTATAGTACCCTGAAGGAGTCACTTAAAGAGAACAAACATTTCTTCACTATGAGTGAACTTGAACAATACCCAGGGGAAGGTGCTTGCTTCACCTACATGCTTAGGAAACCTTTCTCTTCTTTCACCCTTTATTTGTTTATTTAATGGAACTTTGCATCGACACTTATTAATTTCAATGGGTGGAAGAGGGATCCTAACATATTAAGAGCATAGGAGATTTCCCCTTTAGAGAATTATTTTGGGACCTCTGATAGTCGTTTTCTCACATTAGATTTCCCCTTATCCTTTCTCTACTATATTGGACAAGAATTAACACATAGGTAAATTTACACCAAGTTAAGAAGTTCTGATACTAGCATAGGCACAGATCTAATAGGTTCCCTCAAGGTTCTCCTTTTGTATGAATCATATTTTCCATTGGACTTAGCTCAACCTATGACATTTTCCCGAAAAAAGGAGGAGAACAACATAAAGTTAGGCATTGTGATTGTCGCAATTCTCCTTCATTATACCACAAACTCCTTTTAAGCAATGCACTTTTACACAATGGTGTTATTTATGTACAATGATCACCTAAAATAATAGGATGGGACATGATAAACAAAAGACACTTATGATTAACAAGTATGCAAAGCAAATGAAGCAAAACAAACTGTAGAGGAAGAGAAACATGTAGTTTTAACTAAAAATAATATTTCAAATCTCAGCTATTTATTGGAAGGGGGTCAACAGTCCCATCTAAAGATTTCAATTTCAAGGTGTTATGACTAAAATTTTCTTCAACAGTAAATGGTCAAATACACAAAGGTTCAAACTTTGTGTGTTTTCCCTTTTCTTCGTGGGGGTTATCCCACTTAAGTACAAGGTCACCCACATTGAAACTCTTGGCCCTTGTAGATCTTTTATTGTGAATTAACAATCTCCCCTTGGCTTTGAGCCTTCACTGCTCGAGTTTGAGCAAAGTGTTTATCCTACTCTGAACCAAAAGGAAAGGGTTACCTTGTGACCCTTGGGAGAGTTTCAAGGCTAGAAGTTATAGGTTTGAGGGTAGGACAACTTATTTACCATAAAACAGAAAGTATGGCAAGGTCTTTAGGGTAGGATTAGCAGTTACAAAGTCAGCCCATAATGAATTGGTCATAGTGTAATGCTAGTTATTTTTCTTAGAGAAGATGGTTTTCTTGATTATGAGAATAAGTTTTTCTTTTGTTGATTTAACTAAACCATTTCCCTATGGGTAGTAATTTTATTGATGCTCTAATAAAATGCCATTTTCTAATGCAAATTCATAAAGTTTTAATGATGAAAAGTAAGTCACATTATTAATGAAAAGTGACTTAGAAATTAAAAACTTGGTTATAATGTTTTGTTGTAAAAAGTGGATGACTTCCTGGTCATTTACTTGCCTCAATGGAACTTCTTCTGACCACCGAGTGAAATAGTCTATCATTGTGAGAATATATTAGTGTTGCTTTGACAAGTGAGGGAAATATTTTCCGATAAAATCTAGGCCCCACCTTTGGAATGGTTCCTCAACTGTTAATGGTAACAATGGGGCAACTAACCTTTGATTGCATCCAACGTACCTCTGAAAAGTTTGGCACTTGCGGACATAAGCGTGAGAATTTTTTAATAGAGTGGACCAATAATAACCACCCTTCATAACTTTTTGCATTGTAATGTCTTCTGCATAGTGGACACCTTTTGGTCCATCGTGAAAGTGTCTAAGTAACTTCTTTGTATCCTACAACTCAAGGCATCTCAGTAGGACACCATTATGGTGCTTCCTGAAAAAGCACTCCATGAGCTAGTTTGTAAGGAAAAACTTTCAAATGGATTTCCCTCTCCTATTTGTTTAGTAACTGCATGGGCAAGGTACCATGCATTAGAAATTGTTATATTTCATCATACCATCACATTGTAGATGTGGACTAATGAACATGTTCAATGCTATACATTTTTATCTCGTACATCCAACCTAAAAGATCTTGCTTGGGAGCATCTCTTGCTTTGGCTCCTATATTATAGAGGCCATGAGTTTTTATGGTGTGAACTGGCTTGAACTCAAACCATGTTCTTAGAAACAGGTCATCCAGTTAGCCCTCTTCTCACCTAGCTCCTCCTGCATGAATAGGGTTCTTATTGCTGGATGAGGTACAAATATGATCGTATGTGATTTTAAAAGATAGACCTAAAATACTTAACTTCCTTATATACAACATATTCTTGTTTGTCATTGGTAGGGTAATTTAATTCTACCCCTATAGAATGGCACCCATAAAATAAATAGGCCACCCATTTCCTTCAGTATCATTTGGAGGTAGTACGACAACAATTGACGTATCGAAAGCAATGGTATAAAGCATGAAATATTTATCATAGTATGGACTACACAACACAAGTGTATTAGAAATATCCTACTTTATTTCAGTGGAAGCATCCTTTTCATGTTTATCACATTTGTATGTTACATTCTTCTTAATCATTTCTTGTATAGGCTTGACTATATGGGTATAATCGAGGATTAATTTTCTCAGGAAATTGATCTTTCCTAAGAGAGACTGCATATATGTTTTATTCAATAGAAATGGGATTTGTGTAATGGATTTGATCCTATCGGGGTCAATTTTAATTCTCACTTTCGTAATGATTTTCCCTAAGAGGGTCCCTTTTGACACACCAAAAGACACTTTTCTTGGGATTGAGAGAAATCCAAAACTTTGGAAACCGCCAAAATATTTCTTCCAGATGACATACGTAATCTGGTCTTCTCTTGGAAAATATAGTAGCATCATCCAAATAAACAACTATTCTTAGACCAATAAGGCCTTGGAAAGTGATGTCCATAGCTCTTTGGAAAGTAGCACCAGCGTTGATAAGCCCAAACAAAATTCTCTTGAAGGAAAATGTTCCCCATTTGGTCCTAAAGGTAGTTTTTAATCAATGAGGTTCTGATACTAGCACTTAATTATAACCTAAGAAACCATCTAGTAGTGAGAACATCTCAGACCTAGATATTGTCTTGAGGATCTGTTCCATGGATGGTGCTATGTAATTTTCTTTATCAGATGCCTAGTAGAGATTGCAAAATCTACACATAGCCTTATTTCATCAAACTTGTTTCTAACTCGGACCAAGTTCTAAACCTAAGTGGAGTGTTTAACCTTAAAAATGATTAGAGCATCCAATAGTTTCCTCAATTCCTTTTGTACGAGGGGTTCCAGTGTTGGATCAACTTTTTGTAGTTTCTATTGGAAAGGTTTAACCCCTTATTTTATTGGAAGAAAATATTGGATAATATGAGTATCATATGTCTTGAAATAATTGTATTTCAATTCAAATACATCACAATATTGTTTGAATAAGTAGGTAAATGCATGTCATTCTTGTGGAGAACAACATGTATGGAGGTTTACATATTTAAAATCTTCTTGAGTTCCCATATTGACTTCTTTAGATGATAACATTGAAATATGAGTCTTTATGTTGGTTGGTACTCTAAATTGGTTATGTAGGCCATCTAAGTTCTTTAGGGATACCACACCTTTGGGCATAACGTTTCCTTTTGATGCACTAGATGCTTCCTGCAAAGCCCAATTGTGCTCATCTTCCACAATTACAATTTACAAATTTATGAACTTGATCATCTTGTGATAATATAATAAGCACATTCTTGTGTTCACCAATAGCTTGGATGATATATCTGTATAGTTGAATAATGTGTGCATCATGTTTATCCCATTTAGAATTTATTTTCTTTGCAACAAATAATAGAATTACATTGAGAGATGAATTGGAATCTATTAAACAATTATGGACATTGTAATTGAAAATTTTGAAATTTAATACAAATAGACGGCAGAGAGTGTTAGCTTCTAATGTTACAACATTAAATATAGATTCAATGCGACCATAGGACTTACCGAACACCTTTTGAGAGGAATAAGCTTTATCACCTAGCAAAGGTCTTGAAAAGGCTTGGACAACTAGTTCACACTAGCATGCAATCTTTGTGAGCTCATAGATAGAAATATTACCTTGATTTTTCTTCACATATTCAATTATGTTATAATCAATTGTATCACCTTTAGCAGGAAGTCTTAAAGTGTCTAAAGGAGTCGATTTATTTGACACTTCCAGAGTGATGGAATTACTCTTGTTGTTGGAGGAATTGTTATAGGAATTAGTTGTATTTCCAACCTTAGCATGTGCATTCTGAGCAATATTCACCAGTGGTGAAATCCTTCGTAAGGATTTCTCGTTTAATTTTTGTCTCGTCATCTCCTGATTATAAATGGGCCTTTTACTCCTTAAACTCTATCCACCATTTTTTATTGGAGGAGGGGCATCATTTTATGGTTGTTCTTCAACATTATTATGGTCAACATTAAAGATACAATCAAATGCATTTAGTACATGTCCAATACCCTTGATCTCTTCAGCTACTTTAGGTTCCTCTATTTCTTCTCTTTGTTTTGTCTTCTCTTATACTAATAAGGAATCCACAATCTCTGTAGTCAAAAAATAACGTTGTGGTTCCATTGTGGGCATGTATTTTCTGAGTGAGATTCTTGATGGAAGGAGCAATAATTATCCATCCCCATATTTTCTACATTCAACACAACATTTGAAATTTAGGCAGACTTGGTGAGCTAATTTTTTATGGTTATTATTATTATTATTCCTTCAAAAATGGATAGACATGGGAGGCTTGCTTCTACTAGAAGTCTTGCTTAACCTTTTCTTTATTTTTGAAATTTCATTAGTAAGTGCTTTCATCATGCTTATCAAACTTTCCGTATCTAAAGAGTTATTTTATTTAGTCTTACTTGAAGAAGCTTGAGACTTCCTACTAGTTTCATTATATTCTTTCGATTCGCCATCATTAATAATGACTCCAATAGAATACAAGTCATTCTCCATGACAATTGCTTCTACAAAGTTTTGTGCCAATGTTTCCTTTTCCACTCTTTTAACAAATTGGGAAATGTTAGTGGGAAAGGAAGATGCGTAATAATCAATAGTAATTGAATCATCTGACTGCATGCCTAGGTTAAACTTGTTAGATATATTATTGAACTTTTAATTAAATTATTTCACTTTATCCTTTCCCCCTCTTACTATTTTTGATCTATTTCAGTAAAATGGTGGGAGTCTTATCATTATAAAATTTCTCAAGAAATAAATTCTTAAACTCCCTCCAATTGTGGAATGAATTGAAAGACAATGTATTTTACCATGTTGTTGTTGTACCTTCTAATGTATAAGGAGAAAATATGCAAGCAATATCATTGTACCTTACCTCCAACATCCATAGATGCATGTGGAAATCGTCAATGTGATATTCTACCTTTGTCTTATTATCTGGATCAAACATTATTAACAACTTTAAGGTTGTCCAGGCATCTTAGGAAGATTTTATGAAAGAGCGACAGGACCTTGGGCCATCCAATCTAAGTTCTAGTCAACCATGTCTTCATCATTATGTTCCTTTTCCATTTGAGAATCTAAGGATTTGTCTTCTCCTTCACCATAATAAATGTCATTAGAAAGAAAAATATCATCCTCATACCCTTCGCTAATGGGTGGAAGTTTATCTTATTGCAATGTATATTCTAAGGATTCTCCTCACTCTTCAATAGTGACAAAGACCAAATATTTCACTGTTGAAACTAATATATTGTTACACATTATTTATTTCTTCTTCAGAAAACGTGAGAGATTTTGCGCACCCAGAATTAAACCGATAGCATTTGCAAACTGACATGTTATAGGTCCAAGTTCCTAGATTTGTTTGTATGTAACTTTGTATGTAAATTCTGACCTAGGCTGAGAAGACCCTCCTACTTCAGGAATAGAACTTGGAATAGTGCTCGAAATATTGTTTGTCCAAAATAAAAATGGTTAGGACATATGGAGTTCGTTAGGGTCCTATAATAGGAATCACTGGTATTAGGTCTCTCACTATTCATTTTGGTCAATTTGGCATATGAATCACTAGGTGTCATAGCCTAAAGGTTTTCTTGTCCAATAAGTCATATAGCCCTTGAGGTCTTGTGGTCTATATAGGGAAGTTTGAGGTCACTTTTTGAAAATCGGAATGAATTAGAGCTTAATCGTACCCTTTCCATGGTAAAGTACTTAGAAGAAAAAATTGAGTGGTATATTCAATTCTTAAAACCGACTTCTAGGTCAAAATTTAGAGCAAGTTAAAGATCCTCCTTCAAAACCCACAAAACAAAGGAAAAGGATAAGTAAAAGTTCAAATCCCACATATCAGAGCTTTTCTATAGAGCAAGCAATTGACAACAGAGCAAAATGTCGATTAGCGATCATCGATATCGACATTCAAAAATCAAAGATTACAAGCCATATTAGTGATCGTGAGTCTTGTATGTCGCATATCGATGATTAGAGATCTCACATCCCGTAGTTCGGAGGTGGCAAGTGCAATATGTGATAAAAGTATCAGGGACAGGTCTCTAGTGTTAAAACATTGGGACGGATGAAAACGAAATAGCAAAGGAAATTCGTCACAAAATAAGGCAGGTGAGACCTTTTCTCTCTCCTCCCAAAGGGACACGTGGCAGTCAGCGATTGGATCTGATAAGGGCCATGTGGAGGATGGCATCAGTATTGATGTGCTCATACGGTTGACACGTGGCAAGTGGGTTCGATGTTTTCAAGGGTTAGAAGTGGACAAAAAGTGGGTGACACGTGTCACCACCCATAGGCTGACATGTGGTAGTGACATACCAATGATGACATCATAAATCGTATATTGATGATCAAAGGTTGAGGCTTGTTGTACATCAAATTGAAACCTCCAATTGAAAACCTTTAGGTGATGGGGCTCTGATAAGAGGGCTAAACATGGGCACATGAAGAGTCACAAAACCAAGGGTCACATGTAGAAGGTGATCAACAATCATAATCCATGAAATGCAATTTGTGCACCAAATGAAAATACCGATTGGAATTCATCGGGAGAGGTGGTCCGATAAGGGGTTTGGAATGTGGTTACGTGTAGCGACATAGGACCAAGGGGTTAGCATAGAAGGTGATCAACAATCAGCGATTGATGAAGTTAAATTTTTGTGCACCAAAGTTACACTATTGTCTGGGAATCACCGATTAGAAAAGCTCTGTTGTAATAAGCCTTTCTCTCGCCTCTAGTCACAAAATCAAGAAACATATAAAGGAGTTGAGGCAAAGGTGTCTACATCCCTTCCATAGTCATGATCTTTTACTCCTCCTTATTTTAGGATCTCGAATGTTCGGAAGTGAATTGATAAGCTTGAAGGAGATCAATAAGGCATCAGGAGGAGTTTTAGTAGGATTTTTTGGCATCACAGCAGGCAAGGCGGGATTTTCTAGAGGACTACGGGTGGATGAGAATGAAGATGATTTTTCTAAGTTAATATTTTCTTTGTAATTAACTTGAATCTTGTTGTTTCTATTAAATATTATCAAGCAAACATTTTAACCAGTTAGCTAGATGAAATGCAATGTATTTAGTTTTTGGCCGAAATAGTATTTAAAGGCTAAATATTCAATGTAAGAGGGATGGAGAATTGTTGAGAGGAAGAGGCATTGTATGTAAATATTTTTAATAAAGCTCAAAGAATACTTTGCTATTAGTTTTATATATTTTTGTTGTGTGTGGTCTTAAGTTTTTGTTTTCCTTGTGTTTAATTAATATCCATTTTTGAAATTGTTGTCTTCAATTCATATTTGTATACTCAGGATAATAGTGGATCTAACACATGATAGAATTCTTTATTGCTTTGTCATGTTTCTTCTGAATATTTGGTTAGAAGTTATGTACGAGAATTCATAATCATATGCTTTGTTACATTTAACTAAATATTTATGTGTTTCCCCTTTTCTTTTATATAATAAAACTAACAAATGACTTGAGATATTTGCCTACATTGCCTCTATTATGTAGATGTCTCATGCATGGCCTAATGTGTTATTATCTGATACTTCAGTGACTCTCACTCCAAAAAAATTCAACAAATATTATATCATTTTCCTTTGAGCTTAATAACCAGTCTAAAATCCATATCCTATCAGTATTTTTGATTGATAGTTGATCCAACAAGAGAGCCCTCTCCAAGGTTAGGGATGTTGGACCTTAACTTTCAAGTGGTTTTTGGTTACCTTTGGGATTCCTTTCTTCCACCTTATGGGATTTACGGAGTGCTAACATTTTGGTTTTGTTGTCGAGGAACAAACGAAAGTTAATCTTCTCTAGGAAATATATTTAAAGTTTTAGATATGCTTTTGATGGTGAACAACAAATAGACACTGAGAGGCTGAACCATTCACCTGGCGACTCCAATTTTAAAAGACCTAGAAGATCAACTATTTAGTTGGTGAATCCAAGAAACTTTCAATCATATTTATAGAAGAACATGCATTGTCAGCAAAAGGATGGGAGGATAGTATGTGAAAGTCATGTACTTAAACTTGGATTTTCTTCAAGGTATTGCATTATGATTTATTAATTGCTTCCTATACTTTCTTGGAATGTCCAAAGGATTGTCTTATATCTGCTAAATTTGGATGTAGACTACAAACTTGCACATGAGTCCTCTGCTAGAATTGTATATCATTTCCCTGAATCTACAAATGCAACACATTTTTGTATTGGTTTTCCTAAACAAGACACAAACAATAATCATAGTCCAATAAGTACAAACAATAATCATAGTCATGGTTACTACCTAGTATGACAAATTAAATTTTCTATCCCCTTTACATGAAATACCATAAAATTATGGGCAAAGGCTTCCTAAATTTGATAGTACAAGAAAGGTCACAACACAACATCATGTAAATAGAATTATCGATTTTATGGATATGGAGGAAGTTGATTATGGGGATGGGAGATTAAGGCTCTTTACTCAAATCCTTACGACAGAAGTTAGGCTATGGTATAAAATCCTGGTAGCTAGAATTGTTCCTTCTTTCCAACAATTTGAACATGTTTTCATTGAAAAATGGGAGGTCAAAGTGAACCCTTTTCAGATTATGGATGAATATCATAACCTAAAGCGGCAGCTTGGTGAGACAATCCAAGGATTCTCAACTAGATTTAATAAAGTTTTAAATGCCATACCTTAAAATATAAAATCTCCTCCCAAATTGACCTTGCTTCATTTCCCAGATGGTGTTGAGGTCGAGATTTCTTATCAACTCATAGAGAGGAACCTCACGACTTTGGAGGACATGCAGAAAGTCATGGTTGATGTGGAAACCAATCTATTGAAAAAGAGGGCTAGTATGGAAGCTGAAAGGAAGGAAGTAGTGAAGGAGGATATTTCTCCTTTGTCAGATCATCACATTGATGAAAGCCAGTAAATGTTGATGGAAATGTTCACATTGCAAAATGAACCTGTTGTCAGAAAACAAACAAGAAAGCTTCCTTGCCAAGCAAAATGGGAAGAAAAAGGAGATATTTTTTATTTTTCTCACTAAGAGTTAGACCCTGGTTGTTTTATTATTCATTTGAAGACAGTCCTATAGAGCAACCAGTGACAGGTTCTCAGCAAAAGCATGGTCAATTTCAATTATTTAAGGAATGTTGTAATCCTGAAGAATATGATGAAAGTATTGATTCAAGTGAGAAGTCTTATAATTTTGACATTCAACATGAAGAAAATGATGAATTTTCTGATGGTAACTCTCTACCTTTATGTTTTTATACATTTGAACTATTAAAGAAAATTATAAGATCATTAATGAAGTAGGAGAGCAAGAAGAAGCTAGAATAACTTGAAAGCAACCTACTAATATGATTGATGACCCTCTTATTTTTTCTATTGAAGACTCCTTCATCCAAATATTGCAACAACCTTCTTCATTTTTTGATCATCCAATAGCTTATTATTTGGATGATTTCTCCAATCAAAGTTCTCCCCCTTTAGCTAGTTGTGAGTTTAAAAATAGGGGTGACGAAGACTTATTTTATTTTCACGAATATTGGTAGCAGATAAAGGTTTCTTCTTTCACTAGAAATGAAGCAAGTAGTACTCTTGATGATGAATCTCATGTCCTTTCTGTAGAGTTTAATGGCTATATTAGAAAACCTTGCCAATTGTTAACTGACTAGGAATAAGGTTAGGATATTCTTTTGAGTTGTTCTTCAACCCATTCATTTTTTCAATTCTTATTTCAAGAAGAATCTTGTGAGAATAAGAGTTTCAAATTTTCATTCATAAAAGCTTTAGATAGTGAAATTGTTCCATGTAATAGCCACCCAGTATTGCAAGAAATTTTGAAGAAAAACTTATGGTTGAAAATCCTATAGATGTGAACTTTTTCGTTATGGATAAGTTAGTGGCTGAAAATAAAGAGAGCGCTTGGATTTTTGCTGATTTTCAAGATGGGCTAATGCTTCAAATTATTGAAGAACCTTTTATTGATTTGTTACAGTCATCAAAGGAGGTGAATTTACATTTTTTTCAAGATCCTTTGGCCAATTTGTTGCAGTCATCAAGGAAAATGGATCATCTTATATTTGTGGATTACAATCAATAGTTTCAGTGGAAGTTGGAGTTATAAGTTTTATATCTTTCCTACTTTCTCATAAGAAGTATAAGCATAATTCATTTAAGTAGCCATTTACTTGATTGGCTACACTAGAGGGATCACATCATATGATTGTACATATTCTTAGTAGGTGTAGACAACTCTCGTTGAGGTTTGAAGCTCGAGGAGAAGTCCCTAAGACTTCAATGATATGCTATCAAAATTTACTTATGTCCTTTAAAGTTTTTAGTTTGTACAATGTTTTTGACAATATGTTTTCAGTCAATCAGTTAGTTTGTTGTTAATAGGTTTTTATTTTGACTCCATTGCCCAATGGTTAGGCTACTAGTCTAATTTTTGTTCTTGGCACCTCAAAGGGAGGATGCCATGCCCATTGGAGCAAATTTTATGGTCATATAATATAAATCAATGGTATTGGGTTTCTCAATATTCAATTTGGTCAATTTAGCCTATGAATCACTATGTGTCATAGCCTAAATGTTTGCTTGTCCAAGGAGTCATCTACTCCTTCAGGTATTGTGGTCTAGACAGGAAGTTTGAGGCCATTTTTTGAACATCAAAAGGACTTAGATCATAATTTGACCCCTTCCACGGTAAAGTGCTCAAAAGCATCTTTCGAGTGGTATATTCATTTCTTCAAACCGACTTCTAGGTCAAAACTTAGAGCAAGTTGAAGAACATCTTTCAAAAACCATAAAATAAAGGAAAAAGCTAATTAAAAGTTTAAATCCCACATATCAAAGGTTTTGGAGAGAGAAAGGAGTGGATAGTAGAGAAAAGCACTGATTAACTATCACAACTATTGGTGTTTAGCCATCGGAGGGTCCAAGCCATATCGACGATCGACGAGTCTTGTATGTCGCATATCGGCGATTGGAGATCTTGCATCCCACAGTTTGGAGGTGGTGTGGTATGATATGCGATAAAAGTGTTGGGGACAGGTCATTAATTCTAAAGTGTCAAGTGGTCCAAAAATAAAATAACAAATGAAATTCATTGTAGAACAGGGCATGCCGGGCCTTTTCTCTCTCCTCTTAAGGGGATGTGTGGCAGGCAGCAATTAGATTCGAGAAGGGCCACATGGAGGATGATGTCAACAATGATGTGGCCGTTTGGTGGAAATTTGGAAGGTGTATTCGACATTTTCAAGGGTCATATGGGGAAAAAAAATGGGTGACATGTGTCACCAGTCACAATATGACATGTGGCGATGACATTGAAGTGATGATGTCAACAATCAGATATCAGTGATCGAAGGTTGAGGCATCTTGCGCATTGAAGTGAAACCTCTAATTCAAAACCTCTAGGAGAGGGGGTTCTGATAATATGGTTGAATGTGGGCACATGAAGAGTCACAGGACCAAGGATCACATAGAGAAGGTGATTAATGATTGTAATCGGTGAAATGTAATGTGTGCACCGAATGAAACCGCCGATTTGAATTTGTCCAGAGAGGGGCTCTGATAAGGGGCTTGGAATGTGGTCACATGAAGATACATAGGACTAGGGACTTAGCACAAAAGGTTATCAGCAATCATAAATCGACAAATTTGAAGTGTTTTGCACTCAAGTTACACCTCTAATTGGGTATCGTTGATTAGAAAATATCTGGTATAATAAGCCTTGGTCTCGCCTCTAGTCACAAAATTAAGAAACACATAAAGGAGCTAAGGTAAAGGAATATACATCCTATACACATTCATGATTTTGTACTATGCGGCTATGCCTTGCTTTATGGTCTTGACTGCTTGGAAGTGACCCGATAAGCTTGATGGACATTGATAATGAATGACGAGGATTTTTGGCATCAAAGTAGTCAATATAGGACTTTCCAAAGGACTACAGGTGGATGAGAATGAATATGATTTTTTGAAGTTAATTATGTCTCTATAATTAACCATAATCTTGTTGTTTCTATTACAAATTATCAAACACACCTTTAATCCACTTAGCTGGATGAAATGCAATGTAGTGGATTTTTGTTGAAATAATATTTAAAGGCTAAATATTCAATGTAACAGGGATGGAGAATTGTTGAGAGGAAGAGGCACTATATGTAAATATTTTTAATAAAACTTAGAGAAGACTTTTCTATTAGTTTCAGAGATTCATGTGTTGTGTGGTCTTAAGTCTGTGTTTTCCTTGTGTTCAAATAATATCCATTTCTGAAATTGTTTCTTGAATTCATATTTGTATTCTCAAGATAAATGTGGATCTAATACATGATAGAATTATTTATTTCTCAATCATGTTTCTTCTGAATATTTAGATAGAATTTTTGTAGAAGAATTGATAATGATATGCTTTGTTACATTTAACTAAATATTTATATGTTTTCCCTATTATTCACTATATTACAACCGACAAACGACTTGACATATGTGCCTACCTTACCTCTATTATCTAGATGGCTCATGCATTTCCTAATGTGATATTATCCTATACTTTAGTAAATCTCACTCCCAATAATTTCATTAAATCTTATACCATTTGCCTTTGAGATTAATAACCAGTCTAAAATCAATATCATATCATTATTTTTTATTAGTAGTTGATCCCGCGAGAGAGCCCTCTCCAAGGTTACGAGGACTATACCTTAACCTGTAGGTTGTTTGTGGTTACCTCAAGGATTCCTTTGTTTGGCTTTAAGGGGTTTACAGATTGCTAATAGAGTTATTAGCCTTTAAAAACTGGCTACTCGCTTCTAGCACTGGAAGGTTGACAATGTTGGATACCACTAACATACAATGGATATCTTAGATATAAGGTCCTAATTAGACCTCACACTATTTGTTGTAGGAGTGCTATCTGGAATATGGCCTGACTCTCATTTACTTAAAGATATTCCTTGGCTTTAATTGTGAGCATGAGAGAGAACCATGTATGCTATTTTGAATGAGCAAGCAAGCATGCCTTGTGATTGTTTGATTGCATATGTATGAGGGTTCTCGTACTACAAGGGGGGGAATAAAGTTTGTCTCTATGAGAGAAGTAATAGTAATACCCTAATGGGGACACACATGGATGAGAAATACTCATATCACATCAAGAAAATAGTTCGCATCGATGCAACGATCATTATAAACATTACAACAAACTTCCAATAAGTTCAACAACAAAGTCACTAAAATAGTTCAATTACTCCAGTATATATGAGAGAAAAACTTGAATCATAAACATCCAAATAATAGTCCCATAAGCATTCACAATCCATGTGTGGAAATGTGCTAGCCTAGAAGGCTTCAATATTAAGCAAAAGTTCTGAGATACATAGATACAATGAACGTCACTAGGTCCAATAGTGGAGCATTAGAGCCAATACTTCCTCCTAAAAATTACTAACTTTTCTCTCTAATACATTATTAGGGAATAAGAGGTTAAAATTCCTTTAAATGAGAAACTAGATCCTTTTATAATTTGAGGAATCAATTTTCACATCCCTGAGACTCTTGATTTTCCAACTCTTAATGACATTTGGACTTCCATAATCTTTGGACATCCAAATGAGTTTTGAAATTACATATGGCTTTTGGTATTACAATTCATTTGGACTTCCATGACTCTTTAGTCCATACATGACTCTTGGACTTCCATGTATTTGTCTTTACAATGATTACAACATTACATCATCAAGACATGACATGCCACTATCTTTGATGAATAGGTCTAATAATGACTGATGACATGGATTTTGTTCATTGGTGTCATGGTTTCAACTTGTGTCTTAATTCTTTAGGAAACTTCTAATGGTTGATGCCTTCACCCTTTCAATGGTCTTTGATCTTGGAATATTTAGGGTGCTTCAATCTCAAGTTTCCAATCTGTTGTTTGCTCTTCAATGATTATTTATTTTTTCTTATCTACTTGTTCTTCTTCATGCGTGATTTTCATGTTGTTCCTGGGATACATGTGGTTTCAATCACTTATGAAAAGCAACCATCAACCTGAAAATATCCTATATTATAACATGTTTTATGCATATTTTATGTTCATGTCTTTTCAATGTTCTTTGGAAATAGAAATGAGAGCTTCTAGGCACAAGGGTGCACTTTTAAAGGATGAATGGCTGAATATGGAAGGCTTTAGGGCTTTGGCCTGTACTTATATGCTCAAGGGAAAGAGGCAGTCAAGGCAGGGCACATGGCCTTCCCAAGTGCATTGTGTACTTAAGGGAGACAGCGATTTCACAAGGCACACTCCTGAAGGCTCAAGGAGGAAGGATTCATGCCTTCGAGTTGTACTCATGTGCTCAAGAGGGTTAGGAGAGTGCATGGCACAAGTATACAAGCTGAAGGGTGCATCTTTGTGCCTTCGGAGTGTACTCATGTACTCAAAGGGTTAGGATGGCACATGATGCACAATGGAAGGGTGAATGGTTGAGCTTAAGGCCTTCAGGGTGCCCTCATGTGCTCAAGGAGGGCACACTTCTTTGAGTCAAAGGAGTGCACTCAAAGGAAGACTTGGTCTCTCGAAAGGAAAAGTTCGGGACGTGGAAGGTAAAAGGGCTTAGGGATTGTGATTTGTGGTCTTAGAGGGTGCATGCAGAAATTGCAAAAAATGGAGGATTCTCAATGAAGGCTTCAAAGTGCACTCATCCACCATTGTCCTTAATTGTTTCAATTTGAAACCAAAAATTGTCTGTGTAGAAGATAGGAAAATGGGTGAACATGGTGAGTTTTAGACATAAAATCATGTATGAAACATGCCAAATCATCAGGAAAAATTAAACAATCTTGAAAAATGATAAGTATCCATCAAAACACCACTTTACATGCATTCCCCACACATAACAAGTGAATATTGTGGGACTACAACCAAAAAGTGTTATTTTACAACAACAAAGATGTTACAACCATGAAGTACACCAAATATCTTTGACTCAATGTGATGACACTTGAGAACACTCAGGAACACTTCAAACACATAGGAAAACATGAAATGACATTTAATGATCGAGGAAACACTTGAAACAATGGAAAAGTAGGCT
This sequence comes from Pinus taeda, assembly GCA_000404065.3. Taxonomy (NCBI): domain Eukaryota; kingdom Viridiplantae; phylum Streptophyta; class Pinopsida; order Pinales; family Pinaceae; genus Pinus; species Pinus taeda. The sequence continues at coordinate 101,674 of APFE030042048.1, forward strand.
CCAAAATTTGAATATAGTGAAATGTTTTGGATGGTGTTATAGCAGCCACAACACCTACTAAAACATGAAAGGATTGAAGTTGGAAGGAATCTGGTGGCACATAGTATATGAATTAATCGAGTTGGTTACTTGTGTCACATAAATGGGTTGTCAGACTCCACCGTGATGCTAATTTCAAAAATATTTATCTATATCTTTCTTGTGGTAGGACGCCTGTAGTCGGATACATGGGAGATGACTGTGGTTCATGGAATGAAGATGGTGTGGCTGGAAATTTTGAGAAGCCATGAAGTGGTATTAAATATGGAGAACCTAACTCATCAATCAAGATATGAACCAGCTTTGAGAGTTGTTTCCATACATTCTTTGCAACATCAACTAGGAACTGGTAATTTTGTGTTTCCTCTCAGAATTATTCTTATTGATTTTTCTTTGTTAATATGTAGTGTGGTCAACACGTTGTTTGTCCATAGGCTTGAGGTCCCACCTTTTCCCTTCTTAGTTCCTCATCCTTGGACAGTTTTGTAGGCCTTTCCTCCCCACATGCTCAGTGGCCCCAGATTTTCTCCATGGTGCCTCCCCTTTTCTAGTGGCCTTGGGCTTCATTTCTCCCCAATGGTGTTGATTATTCTTCCCTCTATCGACTTCATATTGTTACATGCTCTACTATCTACATGGACTCTTTGTAAGCCATCATTTTGATATATGGTGAGTGTGATGAATCATCTTTCTTCATCTCCATTCTCTTATGTTGACATTACCAGTATCCCTCTTGGGTAGCGATATTGCATGTCGATATATATTATCTATCAAATATATTACATAGCACCCCTCCTACATTAGAAAACATTTTATTTTGTCTTGGACTCTACTTCAATCTTCCCATTCTTCTGTTGTAGCTTCTATAACGCCCTCCAAAATTTTTCCTACATTCAAATTTTGTAGCCCCCTTATGATCATGTCATATTTTGTTTCAATTCATCAATTTCATGCTTGATCATGTTTTCTAGGTGCTCATGTCTTCCTTTAGGAAACCTAAGTGTCGAACCTACCTTTCTTCACATGCTTATCTCATGATGAATTTATAGAAAATTCTTCTAAGCAATCCTAGTGCACTTCTTAGAGACGGTTAGAGTGCACTCTCAGAGCACAAGCTAGCACACTTTGTGTTGACAAAAAGAGTGCAAATTCCAGATATAGTTAGAGCGCATCTCCTAGAGACAGTGCCAACGTACTTTTTGACAATCAATGCACACTTATTGTTGACATACACTAAAATTCCTCAAGTTAGAATTTTCATACTCCTTAATGGCAACCATCTCACTCATATCTCCTAGTTTTTTGACATTTGTTTAGTGCACTTACAGATGCTAACGTTAGTTGCATGTTTGTTGTCCCTATATTAAGACTCCAGCCCATAGCTCATTTCACACTTATATTTAACTTTTGAGCTCTACACACTTTTGGAGCAAAATGAGTATCCCTCACTCTTGATTGCAAGTGCACCATCTTTCAGGTAAGTTTCTCAACTGTCATTTTTGCTTGCTTTTTCTTTTACATGTGTCACTTTTTCTGTCGGAAATGTCACATTTTATCTTGCATATGCCACTTCTCCTTTCTTTCACTATTGCATGTGTCACTTTCACCTTGGCACAACTTCTACAGGTAACTCCAAAAAAATCTCTTACATTAGTTGGTCCTTTCTATCACAAGGAAATGCATTTGAGACACTCCCATGACACAGTGCACCTTCTGATTGCATTAAGAACTTGTGCAATAAAGAATTGCACCCTAACTATTGCATTTGGAGATTAGTGTCCTCTTGTTATCATTTTAGTGTATACATGTTGCTTTTGGGTACTGTGCATTTTCTTCCTATGAGTTTGATGTTGTATGTGTGTCTGATCATGTTCAATACCCGTTTGTATGCTCTCTCTCTCTCTCTCTCTCTCTCTCTCTCTCTCTCTCTCTCTCTCTCTCACTCCCTCTCTTATATCAATTATCTCACACAGTCAATTTTTGGATTCTTTATTGTATTCACATATTGCACAATTTTTGAACATTCTTACCATTGAGGTCAAGTCATGAGCACATTTTTCACTCAGATGAACTAGAGATCACTCTATTGTAGATTACACCTACACCATATGCCCATCACAAAGCCTTCTTCACTCATGAGTGCATTGTGCATCCTTAAGGCACATTTTGTGACCCTTCTCTCCTAAACCTTCACTCACCTTGAAACCAACCCTCTTCGTGAGTGCATTGGACATCTCCAAGCCATAGCCATCATCTCCTATGTCTTGCAATAGTGCTTTGTGCAAGGCTTGGGAAAATTTTCCTTCATAAGTGCACTTCACACTCCCAATGATAAATCCTATCATCCCTACTTCAAGGACTTGTGCTTCGTACCCTAACTTGACTCACTCTCTATGTTTTCCTAGCATAGTGTACACTCCTATGGCCCATAATTTCACCTTTTGCCTCCTAAAATTATGCCTTGCACCTAAGAGGGCATCTCCATTTATAATACCTCCTCCCACATTTATTGACTTTTATAAACTCTCCATTGTGAACATGAGTTGAGCGTCACTATCATATTTCTTCAAGTTCCAGTGATGGAATTATGGTTGAATAACTAACAAATTACAACCATCCATCAGGGACTACAAATCACTAAGGAGTTTGTAAACCATCCCAAGTGATCATTCCTTGATTTGGAACTATTTTTCACAACAAAAACTTTCTAAACATGCCATTGACACACTATGCATGTGATTGGGAGGCTATAACTACACCCATAGGCTTGCCTAGATGTAGTTATGAACCAAATTCCTTAGTTCAATGCATGCGTTCATGATATCAATGCCACTTTTTCAGGATAGCCTCCAGCCGATTGTCCAAAATTACATGTAACTTTCTAGAATCATGACAATGATGATAACAAAGCTAAACAACCAAAACATGAACAAAATATTGACCTATACATGTGTAATACTAGATAGAATTTTTGTCAAATAGACAGTAAACATATAATCTACAGGTCATGAATGCATATATTACCATAAACTTCTAAACATCATCTAAAATTCACCAAGCAGATGCAATTATCTCTCAAGGAAGAGGAAATAACACTTGTTAGGCCATTCATTCATCAACCATCCTGTAACTTATCAAATCATGAACAAGTGCTATAGCTAGAGCACATCATAAACCATGCAAATAACGTCTAGCATACAAATAGAATAGATACTATGACAAATCAATCAAAAGATCACCATAATAACCAGTGCATGTGCTCATAGATCATACTAGAGAAATATCTCATATTAACTGTTGGACACCTAATCCTTAATGGGTTAATGTGGAAGTCGAATAGACAAAAGGAGTCCAAGAGACCTTGGGATGTGGAACCCAATGGTAAAACTATGTACTATAAATGTATATCACTTGTTAATAAAAATATACTCTCATGTTTTATATTTCATATTCCTTTGCTATGCATGTGTGTTTAACATGGTATCAAAGCAGGTGATTGCTAGTCCTGCTCCAATTTGAGCCACTAAGTTTTGTGGTCATTTTCTGTGAGTTTGTTTCTAAACCTCAGTGTTATCTAGACTCTCTGAAATATGCAATTGTTAGAATGCAGGACCCAAATTGAGCTCTCTGCCCCACTAAATATTGGTATATACATTATTTCTTTGTGCATTAATTCAAGTTCAAGCGTAATATGCGAAGTTGTAGCGTTAATCCTGCATTAAATTTCATTTTATATGAGGGTCATATTTATATATGCATTGAGATTATTGCGAGGACTAGTTCAGTGTAATGTTTGGGAAAGCTAGCGAGAAATGAATGGTCGTGGACATTACTGTCACTGACTCTGCCTAATTGTGACAAGTATTAATCATTCGCCTGTCACTACACCTTATTATAGCCTACCTCGGGTAGTGTCATATACGTTTTTGATATTGTTTGCGCCCTTTGTCAAGAGACATACTGCAAACGATGTCTCACTATGTCAGTGTCATAGAAGTTTTATATTCTCCTTTCCACTGAAAACACTGTCTCCTGGAATAACTTCTCAGGTTCTTTTCCCTTGGGTTTCTCTAAGATAAAGAATTTGAAACTTCTGAACATGCTGTATACTAATCTGAGCGGCAGAAACATGCCTCACGACTCGACGATTTGCCCAACCTGGAGATTGTCTAGATTTGAAAGAATTCTTTGAGCGAAATTCCGCCTCTGACCCTCAGCAGAAACCATAAGCTCCATCTACCTACCAGTGCCGGTGCTTCAAGCATGTGTCTCCTAGTTTTTAACGATGTCCCATATTTTTAACGCTGTCCCATATATGTTTAATGCTACTCCATTGAGTTAGATCAGCAGACCTTCCGGATCATCTCCAAAAGAACCATTTGGAACTGAATGGTTCACGAGTGTATCACCTACACTAGTATTTGCATGTACTCTCCATTCTTCTCCAATTCCATGCTCTGAATCTTCACAACCTCTTTCTTTAGTGTGTTGAAGATTTGCAGCTCAGAATGTTGGTATAATGGTGGCGGCTATTGATATATACGATGAAGAGGAGACCAATTACCATGTTTACGAGGGTCGATTGTTCCCCACAAAAATTGTGGATGAAAACAAATTGTTTAATCGGATGAAAGTGAGTCTTGGGTAAAGGGTGACTTTTGATGGCTGGGACCCTAGTTTTGAAATCTTTCTTTTAGCATTCAACATTCCTTTTTCTATTTTCTAGTTAATCGTATGTTTGGTTTACACCAATGTGTGGAGAGCTCCGATGGCTTACGATTTTGGGGAATTTGTAATTTTTTCAGTTTCTGGTAATCATTATTCTAAGAATATCATAGTGGTATCATATATAGTTGTAGTGCGATGGACAATGTAATAGTGTCATGACTCAGAACTGGTTGGTTGCTACATTGAAAGGGTCAGTCTATCTATGTGTATCCATCGTATTAGCTTGCTCACCGGCTACTATTGCATGCATCTTGTGCATTAAATTATTTTGAAGATCGTATGGTATCAATGTATGGTGGTCCAAACACTTGGTATATTTGGCATAACCACATTTGATGTATGCGCTACATATGATGCGTTCAAGGAGGTTGCTTATGGTATGATAGTGTATGGTGTGAATACGGTGATGATTCAAATAGAGAACAAAGAAATCACAAATGTCACTCTGTCCATTTACTTTTCTTTGGTGTTAACTATATTCCATGATTACAAGTAATGTGACAACAACTTTTCATTCCATGTGGGCCAAGAAAAATGGTTTTAAATGCATCCCTTCCCCATGAAGAAATGGAAGCGTGAGAGGTTTTAAATCCAGAGTTCAAAGCATCATTCCTTTTCTATTTTCATTGGATTTTATATATTGGGAAATTTTTCTCTTAAAATCCCGTGGGTTCTCCTCAACATTGGGCTAGGCGAGGAAAGGATTGGTGCAACCAACATTCTGTGTGGTAAAAATTCTTATTTATGGACATAGTGCAGGCTTTCAGGACTGATAAGATACAGAGGATGCCACCGTGTGTGAAATATTTGTGTTCAAAAAATTGAATATATTTTCTATCTTATCTTGCAAACACATCAACATGATCGATATGATCAAATAACTATAGATGTGAAAGTCTGGAAAATCAGAAGCACTACAGAACAACTTTGTAGAGGCATGCAGAGTAGAGAGACTCGCACAAGAGAAGTTGTGTGTTAAATCAATGAGCTGGTCAATTCATATTTGTGCATTCATACATGCATGAACATGTGGAATAATCCTTTCATTGGTGCGTAGCTTCTAAAAGTGGGTCACTGTTGTGTTCATTATTCTTATTGGAATATTGGAGGTATCGTTGACTCTTTATATATTGCATTTTGGCATATGTGTTGTTAGCTCTCCATAAATTCTGTGTGATATATGAGGGCAGATTGTTCTCTTCGAAGAAGTGGCAAGATTGGAGAATATTTTCTCGTACCCTAGTCAAAGAATTTATATATGAGAATTCAATTCCTGTCCATGACATGGTGCTATAGTTGTTGAAGTTTTGATAGCCATCATTTCTGCTTTGAAAGTGAAGGAGTATTTCAAGGATTCAAGCAAGTTTACAGTTGCTGCTGCCCCAGTGTGGAATTGTATTTAAAAACTCATTATAGTCTTTTTCTACATATATATGCATTGATTACTTGATTCGACTGTTGCATAAGAGTTTGGTGGGCTATATAAAGGCAATGATTGTTTTGACAAATAAAAGTAATATTTTGTGGAGAAAAGTTTAGTGGGTTGTACCATCACAACATAGTGTGGGTCATGAGTAAACTCTTACTTTTATATGGATTGTAATTGGTGCTTGCTAGTTACACACTGATCATTTTTTGCACATTTATAAAGGATATTGACGTATACTGTGAGTGGGTATTACTTTTCTGCATTGAGTAGTACTTGTGATCAGTTTTTAAAGTGTAAGTTTAACATTGAAAAAAATGGCCAGAATAAATGAAGTATTAGAGTTCCTCAAAACGTTGATATTGTCTGCTACTCATGATACATTAAAAGTCAGCAAAGTTTCTCTCTTAGACATTCAGGTCTTTCTACAAAATGAACAAGAGAAAATTGAATTTTTGCAGCTCAAATCTCAGCTACAACAAGAAGAATTAAAATAGAGGAGTCCTTCTGAACCTATTTATGTTTAGAAGATTGAAACAAACTCCTATAAAGCAACAGTTGTACATGCAGATGCAGAAGTTGAGTTTGCACTTCCCAAGCCCATCATCAAACCTTGGGAATAGCTTGTCCACATCAAGCACAGAACGGGTCTCAGATATGAGAAGGACTTGTCCTTTCATATTCCAGACTACTCAAGGCCCATTCAATTTCAAAGAGCTAGATTCATTCATGACAATTCACCTGCTCCTCATGATAGTTCACCTCCAGCTATTCCAGATTCTACCCTCTTCCACAGCAGCCACAACAAATTGTGAAATGCCAACACTGTGACCGAGTTGGTCATCTGAAATATCATTGTTTCGATCTTCATCCATGTAAGCACTGTCATAAAACCAGTTATTCTTCAAACAAATGCTTCAAAAACAAACGTCCTGGAAGAACAAGGATTCATCTTGGATGGACCGCTTCTTGGCAATGGGCATCAACAGCCAAGAATATATTTCAATCACATGTCAGAACTTTTTCAAGAGTATTGAATAGTCTTGTAGTTGAGTTTTCTCCATCATCTCACCTTTGATCTGATAGGGGGGGAAATGATGGTCATCTACAAGCTTCAAAGCCACATCAAGCAAGCCTAAGCCACAACCTGTCACAACAGTTTCAAAGTTTTAGCTAGAAACAAAGATGCCACTAAACATGCCTTCAGTTGGTAATCTAGGACGCTTCCTCTAGTAGAATACTTCAGCTTCTTGCCAGTTTCGAAAGAATTCTAGGAACAAAATTGAGAACACTTCCTCTAGCAGAAGACTTCATCTTCTTGCCAGTTTTGGAAGAGTTCCAGGAATTGTATTAAGCATTCCAAAGTTGTTGGTCATCCTTAAACCATCACAGGTTGAGACTTCCCTTATTTGGTTTAAGTTCTCCCTTTTATGCAAGGTGAGACCTCCATTTCATGGTTGAAGGTTCCCTCTTCAAAACAATAGGATCACTTCCTCTATCAGAAGACTTCATCTTCTTGCCAATTTTGAAAGAGTTCTGGGAGCTGCACTAAGCATTCCAGTGTTGGTGGTCATCCTTAAGCCACCACCCTTTATACCAACATTTCAAAGATCACATTCAACCTAGTGCTGCCATGCATTTTTGCACATTTTGTATTACATCTCTCTTCTTGGACTCATACATAACCCTTCAAATTAAGGGGGGGGGGATGTTGGACACCTAATCGTCAATGGGCTAGTGTAGAAGCTGAATAGACAAAAGGAGTCAAACAGACCTTGGGATGTCGAACCCAATGGTCAAACTATGTACTACAAATCTATATCACTTGTTAATATAAATATACTCACATGTTTTATCTTTCATATTCCCTTGTTTCCCATCTGTGTTTAACATTAACATATGAAAGTGTCAACCAAGTCAATGACTTCCACGTATAGCTCAACCATATATTAGGCTAAGCCAATTCCATCTTTCATATAATTACCCCCATGCCATATTGCAAGCATGGATGTGGGATCATAAAGGTTAAAAAAAATAAAACCAGCTAGGCTTCTAGAGGCCACACCACCTCAACCCTCAACCATAATGATTTCACATAACTGGTCTAGAAATCACTAATACCAAACTAGATTGGTTTCTATCCCAGCCCTCGAGGGATTTAGGAAATAGTAACTAAACCCAAAGTCTCCGGGGAACCCAAGTTTCGATAGGGTTCCAGATTATTTATCCCATCCCAAAGGATCTAGGGACTAGTATCTCAACCCAGAACATCCAAAGAACCCAATTTGTTTAAGGCCTCCACAAATTTGTTTCCAACCCACAACCATAGGAAACCTAAGCACCAATTAAAAAAACCAAATTGCAAATCCACTACACCATGGATATATAGGAAATGGAAAGGCAAGGCTGAAACCACTATCAATCCAGGAAAATATCCAAGCGAATGACATCACATAGCTAAGGAACCACATGCATATACCATGCATCGAAAAACCAACAAGGAAATCACACATGCAACTTGTTACCTACAAAGTACCCATGTTGTATTTGTTGATCCAACCTTCTCTTCTACTTCCTTGCTTTCCTTCGCTTGCTTTCTCCAAATCCAAGTGAATGATAGAATACTCCAAATTGGATGTTCCAAGAATTCTCTAAGTGTGCAAGAGTACGAGAGAATGAACAAGAGCTCAACTCAAAATAGTCAAAAGGCTAGAACTGACAAAAACTTAAGCCAAAAGCCTTGAATTGTTTCTTTGATATGTTTTTATTATTAATTTCTCCTTTTTATTCATTTTCCTTAATTTTTCCTCTAACTTCCCTTACATGCAAATTTATGTCTCTTCACCTCCATTTTCTCCTATATTACCTTATTTTCATAATTAAATTCCATTTATTGCCTCTTTTTCTTTGCTAATTCCTTTTCCAATTTCCATAACAATTATTAATCCACAAGGGATTCCCACTAAAATTTTTTCCCACCATTCAACTTGGAATATGCATCTCGTGACCTTGGTTTTATTTTATTTACATGGAAAATCAACCAAGAGCTATTACAAACCCCTCCCTCTTGGAGGAACATCATCCTTGGTATTTAATGATGTTTATAACCAACAAAACATGCTACCCATTGAGCTTTATAATAAATATCAATGTAGATTTTACATCATACCAAAATGCTAAAACCATGAATGCCATACTGCTTATTTGAGCTTTCTAACACAAATTGATACAATATTTACAACATATTACTTGTTGGAGTTTATAACACAAATCAATTCAGTATTTACAATACACATATGCATATAAAAATATATAACCATAACTCATAAAGCAACAAATTTTCTCAACTAGCGAATAAGGAACGATACAAAGCCCAGATCTGATCAACATCTCCCATGTATCTTGATTAGGTCCAAAGTGCTTCCACTACACTTTAACCTACTCGATTTCTCTATTCTGTAGCATGATTTGTTTCTATTTCAAAATGCATTATGGCTCTGGATGGAACTCTCACAATGGTTCCACCTACAATAGAAAAGAATCAATTACATGATCATCATCCTGCACATATCTCTTAAGCAATGAAACATGGAAAACATCATCGAATTCATTTTTGGAAACAGTGCAAGTTGGAAGGCAACTAGTCCAATCCTCTCAAGGATGTCGAAAGGCCCACAATACTGACGTGACAACTTGGCAAATGATCCAATCCTCAAGGAGCTCCTCTTGGGCTTGATGTGGAAGTACACATGCTCCCTAATCTGAAAATCTTTGAATGCTCTATTATGACCTACATAAATATTCCACCTATGTTTTTTTGCCTTTAAATTGTTCTTAATAACCCACATCTCCTGCAACATATTAGCCAACATGTTTGGTCCTATCAACACCTTTTTCATTGGATAACTTTAGTTGATGGGAGTATTATAAATCCTCCTATGAAGAGCCTCAAATGGAATTATCCTCAAGGTTTCATGATGACCATTATTATATACAAACTCTACCAGTGGAAGATACTCCTCCCACTTCCTATGTTGATGCATGACATACATCCTTAACATGTCCTCAGGAATATTTTTAACTCTCTCTTTCAATCCATATATCTTCAAATCATAAGTTGTACTGAAAGATAACTTTATCCCCAAGTTTGCTAACAATTCCTTCCAACACTTCGAAGTGAACTTGGAATATTTTTGTAATATTATCTTCTTGGCAACACCATGCAACCTCTTTATCTCCCTAATGAAGATCTGAGCTACCTCACAAGCTGAACTAGTAGACTTCACTGCCATGAAGTGAGCTACCTTGCTCAACCTATCAACCAAAACCATGATGGAATCATGAATATTTGATGTCCTCAACAACCCTGTAATGAATTCCATGGAAATGACCTCCCATTTCCATTATAGAATCAAAACAGACTACAACAGACCAATTGGGTTCTTACTTTCTACTTTCACCTAATGACAATATAAACATATTGCAACAAACTCAACCACTTCTTTCTTCAAATTCAACCAATAATATAACTTATTAATAGATTTCAAAGCCTTCTGGTATCTTGGGTGGCCTGAATATGGCTTGACACGAAACTCCCTCAAGATAAGCTTTTCGAGCTCACTATTATCTGCCACATAAATCATGTTCCTAAATTTAACCAAGCCTTCTACCATGAGGTGATACTCCTCATATCTATCACCTTCACTGTATTGTTGCAGTCTCTCCTTTAGTTGTTGGTACCTCTCATCATGTGTCCCTACATGCAAGATTCATTCTTGTAAATCTGACACAAAAGAGATTACAACTGAAGTATGATTCATGTCCGCTCTCCTACTAAGAGCATCTACAGCCTTGTTTTCCTTTCCCTTAATATACCCATTTGCAAAGTCAAACTTGATAAGGGTAGCCAACCATGTCACTTGTCATGCCAAAGAAGGAATAAGAAAAATCAACAAACCAACAAACCATTATACGAATTACTGGAGGCAATACTTGAAATGGAAACCATATCACCATCCTAATTACCCCAACTCTACGAGGTCACACACTATATTTTACATCATCAATGCATATCATACTCTAATTAAATCCATTGATCTATATGAAAAATAACTGTTAAGCATTGTAAGGTTGAGCTAGATTGAATTTTATGTTGGTTAAAGACAATGGAGTAAGGCCCAACCAAAATAGCAAGTGCATTGAGAGAGTACCCTTAATAATGTCAGACTGGTTAATAAAACTATGCCCATAAAAATGACTTCAATCACCATGAAAGCCAAGGTGATGGGATGTATATCTTATTGATCATATGGGGAGATATTTCCATGTTCAACCTTGTTATTATCTAGTGGTATAGGTGTTTCGTCAATTTAGTGTCCTAAATTTCTCTACATAAATTATCAATCTAGGTATCATAAACTGATGAAGTGTAGTGCACTGTTTGTGCCAAATAACCCTTCTTACTTTGCTTTTGTGTTTTATGTTGTTTTGGGGGGTTTTGGTCTTTTAATTCCTAATGATTTACAATGTAATTATCAAAAACTTAAATCTAACTTTTGTAAAATCTAAAAATTAAAAAAGAGCTTAAGAAAGAAATGAAAATAGAGCTAAGAAAGACTTGGAAGCAAAGCTTAAGCATGAAATGAAAACAAAGTTCCTACTCCTGTTTTACCATTATTTCCAAATCATGGCTTTAAAGCTGAAAGTGAAATTTCCAAATGATGTCTAACTAATTACGAGAATAATACTAAATGAAATACTCAGTTACTCTTGCTCTCAATTTTGGGAGAAAGTCTCCTTGGGATGACATTTGAGGAATTATGTACTTCATTAATTTAAGAGAAAACAAATACAAAGATGCAGCAATAACTCATTGCATAAATGAAATGTTCAACCACTTAGTTAAGGATGAATTATCAACTTGAAGGGGTTTTTCATAAACATTCATTAACACCATGAGTCAACAAACTAAAAATGAAATGGCAAAGACAGTAAATGATGTTGATCAGTTTAATTAAGCATTTAAATTAGCAAAACAGTGAATGAAGTAACTATTGAGTTTTATATTTTAAGCTACTAATAAAAACTAAAAAGAGATCAAGCAAATGGAAGCTACTCTAAATTATGAACATTGTTAATAAGAAAATGATGGAAATTGCATTATAAACATTGTTAGTAAGGAAATCATTCTAAACACTGTGAAAGAAAATGATGAATTTATAGTTAACAGGAAGAATAAAAATTAAATTAAATTAAACCTTCTTCAGTGGAGGGGGCCTTTGCAACTGTTTAGGCTACGCTTGCTCCATCAAATCCAAGAAAACTCCTTTATATTTTCATAAAACATGTGGTCTTCATATTAAAAATAGGGACACAAAATGCCTAGAAATTATAGAGTGTAAAACTTCAATTTCACAATAAAACTATTACTATCACTGCTAACTTCTTCTGTCATTTACACAAGTATTCATAAGAAAAACCATACAACTGTTTATGGAGAAAAGCATGCTACAATCAAACACGTAGAAGACAGACATGCGGAATTTCTTCCTCGACTTGTGGAGACATAAATCCAAGACATGGTGGCTGTTGGATTTGGGTGTATAGGTGGTTGCTGGAGTCCATAGGTATAGGTAGCTGTCGAGGATAATTCTTCCCATCACCATGAAACGTGTTAATTAACCATGAAACAGAGTCTTGCTACCTTCGGTCTCTCTGCATTTGACTTATCCATTGACCATAGTGTTATTCCATCTTATTTGTCAATCTGGGCTAAATGAATAAGACAGGGTCCATGTCACGATGATTTCCAAGCTACCCATGTGGCTAGTTTCTCCTTCTGACAGCTAGAACCTATTAGAGCATGAAGATAGCTGCGAAACAACCAATTAGCTGCAGAGTAGGCTACATTCTGTAGCTAATATACAAAAATGTATTCAAACAACAAAACATAAAAGCATAACATGTAAATCACTAAATTTCCTCCTCAAGACAGTATATACTAGTCATTGGTGATGAGAATGAATCTTTCTTATGGAAGAACAAAGAAAAGGAATGAGAAGAGTTGCTAGGGAAAGAGTAATTTTGAGGGTAAACAATAGGGACAACACCTCCTCAACCTATCTGGAAATAGGCAGCCCATCCCAAGAATTTTAATTCCAATTTCATTATGCATATATAAAAATCAAGTTTCCAAAATTGCAAACATTTTAAAAATACACAACAACATGAAGAATTACTTTTTAGCGTATGACAAATTTGAAATCGAAAGACACATATACTAATACATTTATACGAACTAAAATGATGAATGATGACATACATCCCAAATAAGAGTAGTCTACCAAGACCACAAATTCACTCGGAAAATAGTGAATGTTTCGACATTGTTTTTGCCAAAATCTGATAGAAATTTTGGGAAACTTATGTTACAGTGGTCAAACATCACAATTTTGGGTGCCTAGGGGGGTTCTGATGGTGTTGAATCCATTTCAACTATTACAAAAATAATTCAAACACTCATATTATGAATTTGTTTGAAATTTTTTTGTCAAATTCCAATGAAAAATAATATTCTAAGTGAATTTGTAACCTTGATAGACAATGCCTTCCAAATTTATCCTGCACAGATAATGAAAAAATTGTCAAAATCACAAATATTTTAAAAATACACAACAACATGAAAAATTAATTTTCAGTGTATGGTAAATATATCAAATTGAAAGACACAAATATTAATAAGTTGAAATAGAATGAAACAATGAATTCCAATGTAAATGCATAGGGGTCACTATTGAAATGGGTTCCAACTGGTAGGGAGAGAGCATGGAGGAAATTTCTTACATTCGCTGCATTTATCTTCGTTTTTTCAGAAGCTTAAGGCAGGTACATGCCTAATTGTTTTATATCTCTTTGCTTTTGTTTTCAAATAAATTTTTCTTCACATGACACTAATATAATTGTTGTTTTCATCTTATAGGTTTCTTTTTGAAGAACTGATTAGAGGGTTTATCACTAGCAATTGCACCCAATGTTGCAAAGGAACTCCCGTAAGACATAAATTGGAGAAGAATCACATCATATAAAGATCCATTATGTAGGTGCATAATTTGTTAGTGATTCGTCTTCCTGGATAAATCCATTATGTAAGTGCATAATTTTTCATTAATTCATCTTCCTGGATAAATCCATTATGCAGGCACATAATTTGTCATTAATTTGTCCTCCTCGATTCGACGACAAAGATCACTACATATTTTGAGAGCTCTAGAGGTGATATCAACCTCTTTCCCATTTGCAAACTATTTAACCACTAGATCTGCCTCCCTTCATCAGATGGTTGGATGATTGATAAGACATAACACTCAAATGCTTAATATGGAAACTTGCAAACCTAAAATGCACAAGAATATTGATTCCCAAAACATTTGTGTCTTATGCTTCTGAGAAGATGCCTTTTATAATTTACTTAAGATGAGATCTGATTAGCTATAAATGATTGCCAGATGATAAGACATAACACTCAAATGCTTAAGATGGAAACTTGCAAACCTAAAATGCACAAGAATATTGATTCCCAAAACATTTGTATCTTATGCTTCTGATCAAATGCCTTTTATAATTTACTTAAGATGAGATATGATTAGCTATAAATTATATCTAGATGTGGCACATCATTTCTTCATTGTTTTAGAAAAAATTACCCCACCTTCTCAACAAGGGGCAGGAAGCTATGATCAAAAGAAACCTGAGACGACCATTTTTCCTAAGAAGGAAGTTGGCTTTGTTGCCCAACAAGATATGTCATAGTCTAATGCTATAGGTCTAGTAGTGTGTCTTCCTCCAACAACTATTGAAAATCCAAAATTTTATCACGTGGGTGGGAGATGTGAACTTCCTCTTCCAGAATAGGAGGCTCATAGGGCTTGAGATGATTAACATTAACCACATTTTCGAGGTAGTGCTGGCAAGGAAATTCTAAATGACATGCATTCACAACTTGCTTGAGAATAATACTCATAAGATTTAGGCTAAATGACATGCATTCACACCAACTTTCTTGACAGTAGTACTCGAAATATTTAGGGATAATAATTATTCCTGATTTAGTTCTCATAACATTTAGGAATTTTA
Organism: Pinus taeda; assembly: GCA_000404065.3. NCBI lineage: Eukaryota > Viridiplantae > Streptophyta > Pinopsida > Pinales > Pinaceae > Pinus > Pinus taeda. Next base: position 116,999 of record APFE030042048.1, read on the forward strand.
TTTTAATACATTGTCTTTTGATATATATATATATATATATATATATATATATATATAGAGAGGGGAGAGAGAGAGAGAGAGAGAGAGAGAGAGAGAGAAGAGATTATTTTTCAATTTTTGTAATTCCTTGCACATATCAACCATCACTTTGTCTCCTAAACACACTTTTAAAAAACAAACAACTTTAAAAATATAATAAATAACAAGTCATATTTCCAAAAAATTCTACTATTATACTAAATATTAAAAATATTTACTTACTAAAAATCATAAAACAAAATATCCAAAAATTTATTAAAATATTTAAATAGAAAGTAGATCATTTTATGAAAAAATTTGGATTATTATATTTCTACTCATAGTTTTAACCTTTCTCAACTTAAAAATGAACTTTCCTTTAACTAACACAATATTAAAAATATTTACTTACTAAAAATCATAAAATAAAATATCAAAAAAATTATTAAAATATTATTGAAGTCATATGGAATTTCCATATCATCATTGATTAAGAATCACCCCATTTAGCAAATAAAATAACCCCCTACAATTTCATATCAGTTAGGTCTTAACCATCCCTATTCATGGGTAGCACAAAGTTATGCTAATGTACCATAGAAAGTGATAATTCATCCTGAAATTTTGATAGAAACAATTCTTATCACTAGTTATACAAACTCAATGTTAAAAGGGATAATAACATACAATGCTAGCATGTAAAACTAAACTGAGCACTCTAAACTTGTTAGAGAAGGGTAATTTTGGTCAATTCAATTACACTAGAATTCTGTAACATTAATCTTATAAATTTGAGTTTATAAACTTATGAATTGTAAAGAAAAATATATGCAAAGACTTAGCTTCCAATTTTGTCAATGTAAATTGACATTAATGTAAATACTATTCTTAAAAAAAATTAAGCCTAACTTATCTCAATATGAGCATGGTTTTAAAACATTTATAGATCTTTTTACCATGTAAAAATTCAATTGATTTTAACAACTTACTTCCTTAATGTCTTTGAATATAATTATTTCAAAATATAATTATTTATAACTTTGAAAGATTTATATCATATTCAATCATAAATTTCACATAATCAGCCTACATCATATTGACACACAAAACAAATTAAATTCCACATTGTTAAAATTTGAAATTCACACAACAAATAAACCTAATTGATCATTTGATGAATTACCGATTTTAATTATTTTTGAAGTTATTTTCCAAGCACTTGAAGGATAGACTATATTGAAAAAATGATACTTGTTTTATGCGAAGGAAAGTAGAGTAATGTTTGAGAAACAAAGTATTTAAATTAGGCTACAAAAAGCAAAGGGAGCTATACTATGAAAATCTTTATCAAAAAGTGTCACATGTCCTAGCACGGGGGGCCCTCTTGGTGGTCACACGTGCTTGAAGTAAACTTAAATGATGACCACTGATAAAATCACAAATTCATTACACACATCGTAATAAATTATTTCCTTTTATAATTTACTTGAGATGAGATCTAATTAGCTATAAACGAATTTACTTAAGATGAGATCTGATTAGCTATAAATGATTGCCAAATGATAATACATAACACTCAAATGATTAAGACGGAAACTTGCAAACCTAAAATGCACAAGAATATTGATTCCCAAAACATTTGTATCTTATGCTTTTGAGCAAATGCCTTTTATAATTTACTTAAGATGAGATCTTATTAGCCATAAAAGATTGCCACATGTAGTACACCATTTCTTCATTGTTTTAACAAAAATTACCCCACCTTCTCAACAAGGGGCGGGAAGCTATGATCAAAAGAAACCTTATCAGGTGGGTGGGAAATGTGAACTTCCTCTTCCAGAATAGGAGGTTCATAGAGCTTGAGATAATTAACATTAACCACATTGTTGACGATGTGAACTTCCTCCTGTAGAATAGGAGGTTCACAGGGCTTGAGATGATTAACATTAACCACATTCTTGAGGCAAGGCTGGGAAGGCAAATCTAAATGGCATGCATTCACACCAATTTGCTTGAGAATAGTACTCAAAAGATTTAGGGATAATAATTATTCTTGATTTCGTACTCATAAGATTTAGGGATTTTATTTTAATACAAATCTTTTAAATAAATATATATATATATAATATATATATTAATTATTTTTCAATTTTTGTAATTCCTTGCACATATAACCATCACTTTGTTCTCCTAAACATATTTAAAAGCAAACACTTAAAACATTGAACAATGAAATCATTTATTTGCACATAAATTCTACTACTTTATACCAATATTAAAAGATTTAGTTACCAAAATCATAAAATAAATTTAAAAATTATTAATATATAATTAGAAAGTAGACTTTTATTAAATTAGGATTTATCTGTATTTCTACTATAGTTTTAATCTTCTCACTTAAAATGAAGTAATTTTCTTTTACTACAAAATATTTAAAATATTTACTTACTAAAAATCATAAAATAAAATATCAAAAAAGTTATTAAAATATTTAAATAGAAAGTAATTGTTTTTACGAAAAAATTAGGATTATTATATTCCCACTCACAGTTTTAAGCTTTCTCAACTTAAATGAAGTAATTTTCCTTTAACTAACACTCATTAACAATTTATTAAGATTCTGATTGGACCGCATGTGGATGAAAATAAACTTGAAAAAATTAGGATTATTACATTCCACTCACAGTTTTAAACTTTCTCAACTTAATTGAAGTAATTTCCTTTAACTACACTCATTAACATTTATTATGGTTCTGATTGGACTACATGTGGATGAAAAAACTTCAAATAATTAATTGTGATAGTACATAAGATTTTATGGTTTTTTAATCAAAGTATTTTGAAATATATATATATAATATATATATATATATATATATATATTTATTTATTTATTTAATATTTTTTTTTAAACAATTTATTTTTTCAATTTGTAATTCCTTGATCAAATTTTTTTATTAAAAATTTTAGTGAAAATGCTTTTTTTTTTTTGAAAATTAAGATTATTATATTTCTACTGAATTTAAATGAAGTAATTTTCCTTTAACTAACACTAATTAACAATTTATTATAGTTTTTTATGGAATTAGACATGGATGAAAGTAAATTAGAGTAGAAAAAGCCATCTAAAACCATTTTTATTTCCACTTAATTACATTTAAAAAGTTAATTTTTTTTTTTAATCTCTGATCCAAGTTATAAATATTTAATCTCCAATCATATGCCTCTTTTAACAATCAACTCTTGTGTTTGGAGGAAATAACTTGGCAGCAAGTAGGGTTTTGAATGCAATTTCATCTCCATCTTCCCCATTTTGGGCAATCTCGACATAGACTTTGTTCAAATCCATACCCGCAAATCGTTGGCTTATTTATAATTTAATCATTTTTATTGATGCATAAAACCCCTTTTCCCTTTCTCGACCATCCTGCTATATCGACCCCAACTAAAGTTTTCCAAGTTCCTCCAACTAAATCGATTGGGAATTTATATATAAAATGGAAAATTTTGAGAGATATTAGTAAATGCATATTACCTTCGAATTCCATCGACCATCCTATAATCTCGACCCCAACTAAATCTTTCCAAGTTCCTCCAACTAAATCTTTCCAAGTTCAATAAAATTGAAAAAACAACAATAACATTCGTTGCATCAAATCTAGTTCATATCAGAAGTATTATGCCTTTTCTAGAATACCATCCACGAAACTTCAATCCCTTTTCCATAATACCGGCCATGGAACCTGACTCAAATCTAGATCGTATCAAAAGTACTCTGCCTTTTCCAGAATACCAGCCACAAAACCTGTATCCCTTTTCCAGAATACAACCATAGAACCTGAATCAAATCTAGCACATAACAGAAGTATTTTTCCTTTTCCAAAATACTGGAAATAGAACCAACTTCATGGTGTCTTTTTTCCGATTTCTGCTATCTCCCTCTCTCCATATTAAGACACTCAAAGAAAATTGTCATTTAAATTAGTAGTTAAATTTTTAGTTAATTGTTACTAACTATTAATTGATTATTAACTTAAAATTATTATTAATTATTAACTGATTATTAATCTAATGCTTGATTTTTGTTCAATCATCTAACATTAAATTTGAAGGTGCAAAGTGGAACTTAGGGGAGTTGATTTCAAAGGGGTATGCCTTACAGCATAATTACGCACTGATCAGATGGGTTATCTATCCATGGAGAGATATGGAGCACAAATTTCACAATGAATGGCATATGAGATGGTCAATTACCATTGCAAAACATCGATTACTGGATTTCAAATATGATTTGTCACTAAGTAAGAATGGTGCAGCTAATTAAGGGTCATAGTCCTATTTTCCTCCATCTGATTGCAAAAGATTGTAAGACTATATTAATTGATTTGTATACTGTGGTGGGGGTTCCTCCAACCCAATGAACACAATCAAGAAGGCCCTATTCAAAAATGTCATCGATAGGGATTGAGCTCGAAGACCGTCCCCCATGGTCCAAACTTTTTGACCCTTACTAGGAGCTCTCGTGGCCATGGGGTGGCGAGATTCTACGACTATGATCAAACGAATAGATCATTTACATTGGTGAACTGTGGAGAGCCTCCCTTGTGATTTGTTTTTAAAAAGAGGGTCATGAGAGGGAAGGCACACTTAAACAATGAATCTCTCCTTTCCCATAGGAATAACATTGAATACCTTTACCATATTTTTTTGATATAACTATTTGTTTGTATTAACAAATTATTTAGCAAGGGGTAATGTAAATTTAAAAAAAAAATAGAACAACAAACTCTTGCTATAATAATAATGAATCCAAAATCAGTAAAAAAAATCTATTATAATGGCCTATAATGAGTCTGTAGTGAGTCTTTAAAATCTAGTAAAGTAATTATATATAAATATCTAATTAAAAGGAAACTAAAGCAGTACATAAATGTAGCAAGAGAAACTTTTTCATCTATCCAAGCTATATCCTTTGAAATATTAAACGTAATTTTTTATTCATAAAAAATAATAAAATAATATGATTGTACTAAAGGAACGAATCTCCTACGTAAAATATCTTTACAAATCCACTATTGTTGTAGACAACATTCGAAACATTTCACTAAGGATAAAGTATTTATATATAAGACAAATTTTAAAGGTAAGTGACTCATAAGGAGGAAATTTAAGGACATTGAAGACTACCAACATAAAATGTTAAACATAGAATGGCACATCCTCATCCCTCATGTATACACCATTTTTAATTTAGTAATCATGTAGAGGTTCCCTAAACACTAGAATGAATGTCTCATTGTTCCTATATTTAAAAGAGGGGTTAAATAAATCCATATAATTTTAGGATCACTATTATTATCGCTATCATATCAAAGTTTTATAAAATTACTTTAGAAAAGAAGGTGAGAGGATCACTTGAAATCGGTAGAAAAAGAGCTGAAGGCCAAGATAAATTTAGAGGTTATCATTTAACTATGGATCATATTTTTATTCATTCGGATTACATTGAAATATTGTATTTGTTATTAGTATACTTTTTTAAATGTCACATGTTAAATCGATGTTCGTCATTTAAGTAATTATACGTCTTCGTTATAAGGGGATGTAAAAGTAATATTTTTTTTTACTTTTAATTACTTTATATGATGATGAAAATAATGATTAATGTCCACCAAGGCCATCATTATTCTATTGGCACCTAATACATTAAGAGATTACTTAGACTCATTTACAATTTTATTTATATGATCAGAAAACATTAACGAAAACATTCCAATAATTAAAGGTTGACTTTCTTTGATTATGCTTGACTAATATGGATAACTATACCTGATTATTAATATTAATCAGTAATAATAATAATAATAATAATAGGTGATTATGTTTGACTAATGTTGAGTGTTGACTATAAAACATAATCAAGCATATTCAACCACATTAGTAAATGTGATTGACTGGTTTTGTAATAGTACATTGGGATTTTGGATGAATTGCAATATAATATAGCATTGTGACAATGTCTATCACATTTTGACGTCATATAGATTCCATAACCCTTCAATTTCAAAATATTATTATTATGAACATAATAATACAAACCTTAATATTAGACACAGTATTATAAATTGTAATATTGAACCCAATATTATAAACCCTAATATAAATCATAATATTAAACCCTATAATGTAAACCAACATTAGTAAATATGGTGAGTAATTTTGTAATATTGTAATGTGATGTTGAATAAATTGCATTGTAATGGAACACTGCAAGAATAATTGTCACATTGCAACAAAGTTTGATAATGGTCAACAATTTAAAAAATGACTATAAAGATTGATTTTGTTTCACTTTGTTGACTATGTTTCACCATTAATATTAATCAATAATAATAATAGGAAATTATGTTTTACCGAAGTTGAATAATGTTGAATGTCAAACATAGTCAACGTATATAGTCGAACATTGTCAACCACATTTACTAATTCGGTTAACTAACTTTGTAATGTCGCAATGTGGCATTGGATGAAAATAAATGTAACGAAATATTATGCTAATGATTGTCACACCGCGACAATGTTTGTCATAATGCAACGTTGGATAAATTTTTATACCATTCCAATGACACAACATATTTGATTATGAATATTAATCAATAAAATTAATAGGAGATTATGTTTGACTGAAGATGAAGATTACAGTGAACTACTTAAACATTGAGTATAAACATTGACCTTTTATTACTATGTTTGACTAATGTGGTCCATTATGTTTTATTATTAATATTCACTAATAATAATAATAATAATAATAATAGGCAATTATGCTTGAATGAAGTTGAAGGGTGTTGAATGTCAATCATAGTCAGGCATAATCAACCACATTAGTTAATGTGATTAAATAATTTTGTAATGTTGCATTGCAACGTATATAAACTATATTCTATTGTAACATTGCAACAATCTCTATCACATTTCGACGTGAGATAGATTTTAGAACTATTAAAATGTAAGAATATTAATATTAATTTTATTAGTATTAGTATTATTTTTATTTTTATTATTACATATATTATTATAAACCTTAACATATATTTAACCCTAACATATTAAACACTTATATTATGAAACCTAATATTAAAACCTATATGTTAAACAACCTATATTATAAACCCAATATTAAACCTCTATTATAAATCCGTAATATTAAACCTAATATATTAAGGCATAATATTATAAACCCTAATAATATGAACTTATATATTAAAGACCCAATATTAAAAAGCATACTATTAAACCAAATATTATAAACCTTAATATTATACATCCACATTAGTAAATGTGGTTGATTAATTTTGCAATGCCACATTGTGCCATTCACCAAATTTGATCATTATCAAATAATAATATTATATTCAATATAACAATAATATAGTCAATCATAATATAAATATTATTATTAAACACATTTTAATCTTGATTACAACTCACCAAGGATGATCTTAGTTGACAATGTTTGACTTCGGTCAACTGTGGATAACCATAATTAAATATGGCGAAGTTACATACAACTATGTGTGACTTTTTGACTTTTGCTAAATATTGTAAATATGGGGTTAACCATGTTTGATCATGGTCAATTATTTAAATGTAGACTATAAAGGTTAAATTTGTTTGACTATGTTGGGCTAATGTGGTTGGCTATGTTTGATTATTAATCATAATCAATAGTATTAATACGCGATTCTATTTGACTAACGTTGAAGAGCGTTGAGTGTCAAACATGGTCAAACATTGTCCAACATAGTCAACCACATTAGTAAACGTTGTTTACTAATATTTTAATGTCACATTACAAGTTGTATAAATTCCAATGTAATATAACATTGCGAGAATGTTTGCAACAATGCAACAATGTAACATCATAATAATGATTTTCACAACACAACAATGTCTGTCATAATGCAACAATGTTTGTCACATGGATTAACGAAGTTTAACATGGGTCAACATGGTATGACTAATTTTACAATGGTTGACCATAGATTTCTATGATAGATTATGGTTGTCTACATTGATAATGGAAGGCTACGATTGACCATGTTTTACCATGACCTGCGTTGACCATGTTTGACCATATTAACAATGGTTGGTGATGTTGATGATGGGTTGACCATGGATTTAAAATCATGACTATGGTTGACCAAATATGACCATGATTGACCATGGTTGATCTATGTATCTCATGGTTCAACATGTCTGACCATGGTGGACATAGTTCAAACAAGATGAATAGAGTAAATTTTGGTTGACAATGGTTGAACATGGTGACCATAGTTAGCTATGGTCAATCATACTCAACCATGGTGATCATATTTTAAGATGGTTGATTGTGCTTTGATTGTGGTTGGCAATGTGTGACTATTTTTACACATTATTGATCAGGAGCTCAACATTTGAGAAAAAATCAATGTTATCATAATGGTGTCGAACCTAAACAACTACATAGTTCTTATCGTCCTGAATCCGCTGCAACTCATTTCACACAGAATGGACATGATATGCCTCCCAGAAACGCGATATGTTCACTTTGTCAAATTGGTAAACATTTTGAAGGTAGTTGACTGGGATGCTAGCTAGGCATTCATATCGCCTAGGTGGAGAGGGAAATATTCTCAAATATTCTCAGAATATTTTGTTGAGTTGTTGATGTCTGATTGGTCCATGTGTTTGGGTTCATGCCAATAAGGAGGTGACATGTGGATAAGCCAAAGGCCGCCATGTGTCCTCCTTATGACCGATCAAAATTTTTTTGGAAAGACAGGTCAGAGGCTGGACTTGACCTTGTGGCCTCCCACAGCATAACGCAACATGTTACCAACTTGCCTACACATTAATACTTAACCATAATGGGTTGTAAAATTGTTTTAAGGTTTACTGACTGCAAGGTTGGGGAGAAGGCGGACTTAAAAGCCCCCCCCCATGTGGGCACCTATCTACCTACCCACAGAAGCTATTGTAACCTCCATAGTAACCGTCACAGCTAGCCTAACCACTGGACCAAGTGCCATCATGTGAACACTTCCGGCAAGCCACAGATAGTTAACGATACAATAACAACCACCATTAACCACAAGACCCTAACCACGTCATGTGACCGATAGGGCTGACATTTTTATAACCGTTGGTGGGGTTATGGGTGGAATTAGCCATCCCACAATTACACCTAGTGGTGGGCTAAATTTTCTCCTAGTTAGTGTTTTTTGGGGCGAAATTGTAGGATTAGTGCTGGTTTCTGAGTAATTTGTGGAGTGAATAGTGGCCTAACTAGGAGAGGTCATAAATTCTCTAGTTTTTGACCAAATTGGGTGCAAAAAAAAATTATATAGACATTTTTGGATATTCTAGACTCATTGGAGCAGGTTTTAGGATCAAAGGACCACTTATGGATATAATTTTTCCAAATTGAAGTCTATGGGTGCCATTGTAAACAGAGTGTTGATTCAGTTTATGGAGGAGTTTGAAGTTGGAGATGACCTTGTAGTGGTTTTCTAACCTCTATGTTTTTTCTAAAATAGACTTTACATAAGTTCTATAGCTTTTATTCCTCTTTTCTCTATATGTGTTTTGGAGAAGAGACTTGTTTATGTACTTCAAGTGGATTTTGGTACTATTTATGCACTTTGAAGTTAGAGTATGGGGCCTTGGTGTAAGATTCCTATGTTTTTTGAAGGTTTACATGTTTGAAAGTAGGTTAACCTGTGTATTGAGTGATTATTTTGCAGAAGTTGTCTCTTTGAAGGAGAAACTAACCATTCCATTTCAATAGTTTACATACTCTTCTTTTCTAAACATAGAGCATAATGTGAAGGGGTCATGCCTTTTAAGCTAATCCAAGGAGATGTACCCTAGGATGGGTGAACTCCTTTAACAATGGATGGGGTATTACTTATTGATGCATGCTTCCATTCAGGTTTTTCATTTCATATTTAAAGTTTTTCATGAAATTAACTTAAGAAAATGAGAGACTTTACATTTTTATTTGACAATTAAGCATGATATTAACCACATTTTTGTACAGTTTGACAGGTAGAACTAGGGTTTTGCATTAGGTTTTTGTTGCTGGTCATGATGGCGAGGCACAAAGGGGGGAGTTCAACTCGCTCCTATAGTCAAGTGGTTGCGGACAAAAGGAAGGGAGCTAGATCCCATTGCTTCAAGAAACCAACAAAGGTGGCAACAGAGGATATGAATATAGAAAAATCAGAAAATATCAGACCTCATGGATAGGAAGAGAATCATGAGGAAGATAGTAAGGAGAAGAGGAAATAGGTTAGCAGTTAGAAATTTGCTCCTATGAGTACAATAGGGGTCTCTAAACCCAAGTCAACCACTATTCCTTGGGTCGTTTTAAGTGACCTAGCGCTATAGGTGCACATAGATCACATGGCAAAATATGTAGTTATCTGCAAATTTATGGGGATTTTGCTGACGGAGAAGTCTTTGCAAGCATGGATAAGGAATCATTGGAAACCAATGGGGGGAATAAACCTTCACCTTGGGTCCAAGGGCTTCTTCATGGTGGTGCTCTCAAGCTTAGACGATAAAGATAGAGTGTTTAAGGGAGGACTATTTTTATGCTTCTACAGGCCTTCACATGCAACCATGGGTGATGAAATTTGTCCTAGAACAAGAAAATTTCACATCACTACCAGTATGGATAAGAATTTACTCCCTTCCTTTCAATTATTGGCTACCAAAGTCTTTAAAGGCTATCAAAAACAATATAGGCCATTTTATAAAGATCTCAGATGCTACTCTAAGAGGCCAATATGCTCCTCACCTGGATATGTGTGGAAATGGATTTATCTAGGGCAGTTTTAGATGCAATCATTTTAGAAGCGTATGACAAGGAATGGGTGAAGGCAGTGGACTATGAACACATACACCTATACAGGAACTGCCCATTGGATAAGCTATAGAGCAATACGAAAGACACTACAGGAAAAGATCTCGAGGGTTTTAATAAGGTTGAGGGTAAAGGGAAAGGAGGAAAGTGGTACCAAAGAAAATTAATGAAGATGGATAACCGAGCCACAATAGTTTCAAGATCTTAGAATAAGAAGTTGGAAAGAATGGGACAAACGAGGAATCAAAGAATATTCCCACTAAGAAGGAAAGGGATGTTAACATGGAGGATATACCAGAGAACAACCAACAAAAGGATTATAGGCCAAGCATTATGGAGCTTAGTAGGGACCATGAGATGACCCCAAGTGAGGCCAAAATGGAAGAATGTAAACTACAGGAGATTCTAGGGAGGGAAAATTTAGATCTAGAAAAGTTTCTAGAGCAGGGAATCACCAAAGGGGTAGACTCTTTGCCAAAAGAGGAGTTTGACAGGGTTCAATAGCTCTTCCTCTAGAGATCACAAATGAAGGGTTCTGGAGTCAAAAGAAGCCATGATGGCCGGGAGAACAAAGGGGTGAAAACGATGGAGGATACACTGATGCATTCTTCAAAGAACCCGGGTAGGAAAAGAGGAATAAAAAAATAGAATGAGTTGCTGACCGAATGTGGTAAACTTAGGATTAACTCAGGTAAGATGAGGGATCTTACCAGTTACTCCTTTACAAACCTTTCTCAATGGAGCTTACAACCTGGAACATTATGGTTCTAGGAAGTAAAATGAAAAAAAGAAATCTTAGCAATAGAATAAAAGAAGAAAAACCAAATATGGTTTTTATTTAGGAAACAAAATCTTCGATGGACATGATCAGAGAGATACATAGAAAATGGTTAATCAAGTATGAGTATTTAGAGGTTAAAGGCAACAACTTGCCAGGTGGGACTCTTACGCTATGGGATCCTTAAAATGTTGGAATCCTGGATGCTAAAGCTTCTAGGAACTATCTATTGTTGATGATTCAACCTTTGGGTGATAAGGAGATCTACATGATCAGTAACATCTATGGTCCTCAAAAACTAGAAGACAAACTTAAGCTTCTCACCTCCCTTGAGGAGCTAAGAGAGAGATATCTTGATATGCCCTAGATTCTGGCACGGGATTTTAGTATGATCATATCTCTTATAGAGAAAAAAGGAAGTACCAGAAAAATAGGCAGAGACTCCATTACCTTCCAGAACTTCATGAATAACATGGGGCTAGTGGAAACTGAAACAGTAAATGGCACTTTTACTTGGAACAATAAGACGGGAGGAGCTTCTCAAGTCGCCTATAAACTAGATAGATTCATAATCTCAGAGGACCTCCTTCTCACAGGCCTTGATATGTCAGCTTTAATCCTTCCCTTCAGAGGCTTGGATCATTGGCCTGTATAGCTTGAAGCTACTTTTATGGGTACACCAAGGAACCATCCTTTTAGGTTTGAAAATGTCTTTCTATCTCACCCCGACTCCACCAACAATATTGACAAATGGTGGATGGAAGATATGCACGTTCAAGGCACTAAAATGTTCATGTTACAATAGAGACTTAAACACATCAAATATAGGCTTAAAGATTGCAACAAAAAAGAGTTTGGTAATAATTTTAGAGCCAAAAGAGAAGTTGACTAGAAACTCCATAGGATTAATTATATCATCATCACAAGAGGTTTTACCAAGGAACGAAAAATTTAGGATGACTCTCTTTAGAACAAATGGGAAGATTGGTGCATACAAAAAGAGATTTTCTAGAGAAATAAATCGAGGGTGCAATGGATTAGAGAAGGAGAAAGAAACACAAAGTTTTTTCATAGATCAACGTTGGATCACAGATCACATAACAGAATTTCAAAACTTAAAGTTTCTCAAGGGAAAGAGCTCGTCTCTCACAAAGAAATGGAATCTGTACTAGTTCAACACTTCCTTAGCATAGTAGAGGAGCCTCTCATCAATAAATCTTGGTTCATTAACAAATTCACAAAGTTCATTCCTAAGCTTGTAACCAAGGAAGACAACACAATCTTAACAGGCTAGCGTTTGAAGAGGAGGTCAATGAAGTTATCAATGAGATGTAAAATGGGAAAGCTCATCGCCCTGATGGTTTCAATGTAGACTCCTTCAAAGCTTCCTAGAAAATAGTCAAACAAGATATCCTTGATATTCTGGAGGACTCTAGAAGATCCAAAACTGTTTTGAAGGCTCATAATTCTTCTTTCATAGCTTTGATTCCAAAGTAGGGAAAAGCTATGACACCGGATAGATTCAAACCCATAGCCTTATGTAATGTGGTGTATAAAATTATTTCCAAAGTGATTTCTAATAGACTCAAGCCCTTCTTCCTCCTCTCGTCTAAGAGGACCAAACTATATTTTCAAAAGGAAGACAGATTCTCAGCAACATCATACAAATTCACAAGGTAGTACACTCTCTTAAGAGCATTAAAGAAGGTGGTATGATCATGTAGCTTGACCTAGCGAAAGCTTATGATAAGCTATGTTGGTCTTACATTAGGGCAATGCTAAGAGCTTATGGCTTTGACCACAATTGGATAAGATGGGTTATGGCCCTTGTATCCATGGCTAGCTTCACCATTCTTCTTATCAGCTCTCCCTCTATAACCTTTATGCCTTCTAGGGGTCTCAGACAAGGGGATATGCTCTCCCCCTTCCTCTTTGTTCTCATGATAGAAGGGTTAGGCTGAGTGATCAAAATGGAAAATGCTGAAGGAAGAATTCAGGTTCTAAAAGTTACCCCAGATGGTGTTGCTTCTACTCATCAACAATTTCTGAATGACACAATGCTGCAATGTATTCCAGCAGTCAAGGAAGCCAAAGCTTTCAAACAAATCCTAAATGACTTTGCTTTGACCACTGGTATAGAGGTAACCCTTAACAAATCAAAGGTTTTAATTTTTAACACTGACGCTGCTATTCAGAGGAACCTCACCAGAATTCTCAAGTTTCAAAGGGATCAGTTACCTTCCAAGTACCTTGGAATGCCTCTTACAGACAAACCTCTAGGAAAGGGAGTGTCGGAGCTAGTAACTAATAAACTTAAGGACAAATTCAAGAAATGGACCTGCAGGTCTTTGAATTTGGTGAGGCGTCTTGTTCTTACAAAGGCTGTCCTGCAGGCTCTACCCATTTTCATGTTTTCATCTCTTCCTCCTCCTAAAGGAGTTATTCAATAAATAAGGAGTATTCAATGGGATTTTCTTTGGGGCAAAGGGGAAGAGAAAACAAAGTGGGCTTTGGTAGCTTGGGATAATCTCTACAAACCTAAGGCCCATGGTGGTTTGGGGCTTCAAGACCTTGAAACCCTTAGCAGAGTTTCGGGAGCCAAACTTTGGTGGAGGTGTCTCAAGGAATTAGCAACCTCTTGGGCCAAGCTTTGGAAATAGAAATATGCAAATAATTGGTAGGAGAGAGATCATATCCAAATGTCAGGGCTCATCAAGGGCTCCCACATTTGGAGCCTTTCTTGGGAGAATAGATCCATTGTCCAGCAACATAGTTTCTGGGAGATCCGAGCAAGGATCCTTTCACAATTTTGGGACGATAATTTGCAACAAGAACCAAATTTGTTTAGAGAAGAACTAACCACTCTCAAGAATGATACTGACAACAAAGGTTCACTTATGGTAAGTGACTTCTAGGATCAGGTAAAGGAAAATGGTAAATGGAGAATGTGGAAGGATCTTGGTTATAGTGAAGAGAGTCCTTCGAAGGCCGAGGCATATTCTCTTGCTCTTGACTTAAAATAGAGGAAAATTTTGGTTTTAGCCTCGTCTAACCAACTAAGACGGGGAAGAAACACTGAAGGAACCTTTAACCTCAAAGAAGTTAAACGAATGGCCCTAGGTTTTGATTATCAAAACCCTAATCAGGTTTGGAAGGACCTTTGGTAGAACCCGCAATGGATGAAAATGAAGTTGTTTATGTGGTTGGTTCAACAAAAGAAAATTCTCACATGGGAGAATCTTCTAAAAATTGGATTTGTTGGCCCATCCAAATTTCATCTATGTGGCTTACAGGAGGAGATGATGGAACGCTTACTCAACCTCTGCCCCTTCACCTCTACCTTATGGGATTGGGTGGCCTCTGTCTTCAGGCAAACTGACAGGGATAGACTCAGCATCGCCAACACTTGGAAGAATTGGATGAAAGAGTTCTCAGGCAATGAAATCATCAACAAATATAGGACTCTGGTTCCAGGTTTTATTATCTGCAATGTCTGGAAAGAACACAATGGCAAGATTTTCAAGAACAAAAGAGGCTCGACCTAGAACATCATCACCCAAATATTACGACGGCTCAAAGATACAATTAGAGACCTTAGGTGGAAACTTCCTGAGAACCCTACTTTGCCCCAGGATGCTCGCATACTGTTGTAGTTAGGTCTCAATTCTTTGGTTCCCTAGGGCACTGACAAGGGTGTGAGAAAAGCAACTTCTGGTAAAGATATTTCGCAGTCTCCCCCTCATGGTGTTTTGAAAATCAATATAGATAGAGCCTCTAAGGGCAACCTGGGGATGGCTGAATTTGGCGATGTCATAAGCGATCAGCAGGGGCGCACAAAGGATATCTTTCACAATCATTTCAGGACTACCACTAATAACATGGCGGAGCTCATGGCCTTAGAGCACTGTAGGAAATCCTGATCGAGTCAAATTTACACAACGCCATCATTGAAGATGACTCTAAATTTGTGATTAATGCGGCCAAGAAGATGTGTAATGGAACAAAACCTAGAAAAGTGTCGAAACATTGGAGGCTATCACAAGTCTTTCATCGTATTCATTTCCACTTGCGAACCCTCAGAATTGTCAGCTTCGTCCATGTGCGAAGAAAAGCCAATATGTTAGTTGATCGTCTGGTGAATGAAGGAGTGCTATGTAAGGAAAGGTATATTAGGTACGATTGGGATTTGTCACCCTCGAGTAAACTGCATGATGACTGTCAATGACAGGCGACCAAATATATGGAGTACTTCTAGAGCATGAGTAATGAGTAGGAGGAAGACTAGCGAAAGTAGGAGAGTGCTGTAGTAAATCCTAACAGTCGAGCCCAAAATCAATGCTTAAGTCAGAGCTAACTATAGGGGATGAGTATTTGGTAAACAACGAGCTAGTTGAAGGGCAGCAGACCATAGGTTTTGATGGCCTTCGTTATCAAATGGCTATCGAGTTTGAAAATGATCAGAGGTTAAGTCTACAAGTGGACTTGAACATTTATAGATCAATGGTTTATAATATTTATTGGCTTCGTAAAGCGGGTAAATATCGTACTAGTTTCCGATCCGATATCATTGAGGTCTGTCGAATCAAAAGGGGCTTGATCAAATGGATATTAGGTTTTAAAAGTGATCGAAGGTTAAGTCTTAGAGCGGACCCAGATTTTTATAAACTAATGGCTTATAATCCTTATCGGATCTGTGAAGTAGGTAAGAGTCACGCAGGTTTCTGATGTGATATCATTAAGGACTGTGAGATCATTTGAGTTCTTGATCGAAAGGATATAAGGTTTGAAAATGGGAAGAGGTTAAGTCCAAAAGTGGACCCAAAGTTTTATACACCATTGGTTTATTTTGTCTGTCAGCTCCGTAAAGCGGGCAAGGGTCACGTAAGTTTCCGATACGATTTCTTTAAGGACTGTTAGATCATTGGGGTTCTTATCGAATGGCTATCGGGTTGTAAAATGGTCGAAGGTTTTATGTGTAAGGTTTTGGGTTTTGTTAACCGTGTTGATTGTTAATCATCAGCGTGTCTATCTTTTGTTGGTCTTTACACTTGTAAAGACATCTACCATATGTAACATTTTTTCCAATTAATTGAAGGCTCCACTCTTACTTGACCAAAAACAAAAGACTTAAGAAAACACACATAAAAACTCATGTCTCTACTTGCTATTTGGGAGTACAAACCTAAAGCAATTTTTTTTTATTTTTATGAGTATATTAGCATAGAAATCTAATATTCCAAATTCAGATCAAGTTGGTATCAAAGCACTGGTTTTCTTTGTGCAAGGAGGAATTGGCTATTGTTGCAAGTGAATGTGTTTTGAAGCTCATGTGAGGAGAAGGTTTTGGAAAGGTGAGCAATATTGTTACAGTATCTACCCCTAGTTTTACCTCAAGTTGTAGAAGAGGCTTTAAGGAAAGCATATCCCAAGGGGGAGAGCCTACAAGAATGTCAGAGCATGTGAAGGCTTTTAGAAAGACTATCTTAGACATGGAAGAAATGAGGAAAGTCGTTTATGAAGAGAGGAATACCAGATTTCAAGGTGAAAGCTCTAGACCTCCATGAGGAGAATGTTCTCCAAGGGAAGAAGGTAACAACAATGGTTATAAACCACCATCTTCTCCTCAATCTTCACATTTTTCTACAACTCTTATGCAAGATTATAGTATAGAAAGTCCCTCAAAGAAGGAAGATGTACATGTTTGTACCTTTTGTCCACATTATGTGGAAGATGAGGTTCTATCAATAGCCAAATTCAAGGAGTTGAAAGAAGAGAGCCAAAGAGTACAAGAGGACACATCCAGAATCAAAAGAGAGTTTGAAAACATATTTTCATGTCAATCAAAAGATGAGGTAAATGGTAAGCATTTACATGCTTCTTCTTTACATGAAAGTGTTGATGTAAATTCATTTTGAGCCTTTGAAAAACATAGTAAAGGCATTGGATCCAAGCTCTTGACCAAGATGGGTTACAAGGGAGGAGGCCTTGGAGTGAACCATCAAGGAATTAAAAATCCAATTTATGCAAAGGAGAGGCATAAATATGAAGGCATAGGCTATGTTGCAAAATAAGAATGGTTTTCTAGCAACAAATCTTGGGTATCATGTTCCTCTTTCCATAAGAGAGGACATGAGGAGGAAAGATGTTGGGATTTGCATCCAGAATTGGTACCCATTTGGTTCCTCAAGAATAAGGATGAATTGAAGTGAAAAAACATCTCCAAAGAGAGATGAACAAGTTGAAGAAGAAACAAAGTTAAGTTCTTCTTTCCATCAAGTTCTTCACACAAGAAGTGTAAGGAAAAACGCAACAAAAAGAGGTATAATCGTCTTGTTAATTCAAATTCTTTTCATAATGGAAAACAACATGTTGATTTGAATAACATGTTTAGGAATGTGTTTCCATGCACCTTATGCATTTCATAAAAGAATTGTGTAGATAAGTGCTATAAAATCTATAAAATAAAACCAATCATCAAGAAAATGTTTATGTATAATGGAATTGAGACCGAAAAGAAAAAAATCATCCAAGGTTAAAGAAATGTGAGCCAAGAGAAGCTCAAAACAACTCTTTCACTAAATACAATATTAGTGGCCATTGGGTCGAGAAGTGTTGGAAATTGTTTCCACAACTTCATCCTGGTAATGGCAAGCAAATTATGCAAGCACCAGAAGATGAAGTGACAAAAGAAAAGGTGGCACAAGATGCGACCATCCTTGAGGCAACTTTAGAAGAAGAAAAAGTTCAAATAAAGGGTTCGTTTACCTATTTGGGTAAGAAAAGGTTGGACTATTTGTCCAGCTAAAGTTTGTAAATATTGTTTTTGCACTAATTGCTTATCCCCATAGCTGGGTAATTTGTAAGAGTGATGTTCTTAAATAAATCACTTATATGCAACAATGTTCTCTTTGGGCATTATTATGCTAGTTTGCATTGTTGACAGTCAATTTGAATGGAAAATTTGAGAGTCAACTTTATTCCATATTGTAAAATGCATTTATATTTGTAGTTTAAGAGAGAATTTTAAAATTGTTCTATGAATAGCTGCAACACATTCAGTGTGTTATAAATGTGTTAAGAACTAAATTTATACAAGTATTCACTATGTGAAAATTGTTTTGGTTCATTTGTCAAAGTCTTTTGGGACCTTATCCTTGACAAGGATATTGTAGAAGAGCGCCTTGGAATTCTTCTTAGGAAGGATGTTGTTGTGGATGGCCATAGCGACATGGAAAACCCGAGAAGAACATTGAACTTGAATTATTTAGTCATGTTATATTTCAAATTGAGCTTGAGAAAGAGCCAAGGCAAGTACAAGTCAAGGAACTACAAACATTAATTAGATCTAGTTTTGAAAAATGAAGGAATTGTACCTTCAAATGTTGAACAATTAAAAGTGAACTTTTGGAGACCAAAAGTTTTTAGTGGGGAAGAGTGATGAGGAGCTCAAAATTTTCCCAAAAATAAAAGTTGTTAGAATGTTATGGAACCTGAATGACCATGTATTTCTCATCATCCTCAATCCGATGAAACTTATTTTGCGCAAAACAGACACTGTATACTCCTAGAAACACGATCTATTCACTTTGTCTAACAAGTAAAAATTTTGCACGTGGCTAACTGGGATGCTAATTGGGCATCTGTACTGCCTAAGTGGCAATGGGAATATTCTCATAATATTCCCAAAATATTCTTGGAATATTTCTTTGAGTTGGCGATTTCTTATTGGTCCATGTGTTTGGGTTCGGGCCAATAAGGAGGTGACACAAGGCTAAGCTAGAGGCCACCACGTTTCCTCCTAATGGTCAATCAATTTTTTGTTGGAAATATAGGTTGAAGGTCGGGCTTGACCCTATGAGCTCCCACAACACAACACAACATGTTTCCAACCCAGCTACGCATTTTTACTTAATTATAATGGGTTGCATATTTTTTTTAAGGTTTACTAACCGTAAGGTTGGGGGGCGAGTAGACTTCATCGCTCCCCATGTGACCACCTATTTGCCTACCCACAACAGCTATTATAACTGTCATAGTAACTATGGATAATGACTAGAGCAAGCACCATTATGTGAACTCTTCTGCCAAGCCGCAGACGGTTAACGAAACCATAATCGCCATTGTTAACCAGCAGACCATAACCACATCATGTGACCAGGAGTGTTACACTAAAATTTGTCACCATGAATATTTGCAGTTAGTATGGCTCCATCAACAGTCATACTATCCTCCTTGGCAAGCCTCATACCTCTGCTCTCCAAGTTAAACTTCAAGAAAGAGAGAAAGTCTTTAAAAAACATATTTATCTCTGGGTACGTAGTTTCTCTCAACCTTACCTGCGTGTACACATCCCAAGTTCATAATACCTATGTACTTGTACGCTCTGTATGTAAAGGGGTGGGTGCGTACTCCTGTAAAGGTCAAAAGGCGTGAGTTTCATCTTCAAAAAGTTACTTGTGGTCATTTCTAGAGCATTCTAGAAGCTTGTTTGATGTGTACTGAGCGCCTCTAGATGGTTCATGTATCCCTATGAAAGAGGAACTTATCCCATCAAGAGAGGAACTACCCCATCCAAAGAGGGGCTTATCCCATTGATGATGGACCTGATAAACTTCCTCTAGAGCATTATAAATACAGGCATTGGGCTAGAGGAGGGGAGGTTGAAAGCTGAGTATTCCAAAGGGTAGATGCTGCTAGAATTAGGACTTCCTTGTAGAAGCTTGTGAGGAGAGATTCCCTTCCTTTCTTGTTTCATTTGGAAGTGGGTGAGCTTATCAAAGTAAAGGAAAACTCTTGCTGGACCCTGGGAGGAACTTGCACAACACCAAGGCTTAGGTTGTAACGGTTTCTTTTGTTTCCTATTAATACAAATAGGTCCATTCTTCTCAACAATTTGTTATTAATGAGTTGTTTCATATACTCATTGGTCTGTATGTTGAATATGTTTTATTTTATGAGATATTCAGGTGTTATTTAATCGTTTGATTGTTAGTGAATACAGGCTTCGATGCGAAGGAGGAGCTCATCCGGATCGACGAGGCTGGACTACTACAACAGTGTTGAACTACAGGTAGGATCTAAACACTTGATTTTTTGTATGGTAAATGCATGTTTAGAGAAGGATTGTTCTTAATTGTCTTGTTTGTCACTAGAAAGCCTTAAGCTTCTAGGGAGGTTGGTTTTGTCCGCAAGATTAACTCTTTCCGCATGACAAATTGGCGATTCCGCTGGGGAATCCATTGATGTGAATGATTTTTCCTTTGTGTGACACTTTGATCTGAAAAGAGTCATTTCTTTTTTGGTTTTTGGCTGTTTGACCGTGTATTTGGGTGGGCTAGCTTAGAGTTAAGTTAGATTTTAGTTTTTCTTGGTTTTTCCAGTAGTACGCACCCTCTAAGTTGAGCACAGTGCGTACTTGTATGCACTACAGCTTTGTACGTAGAGCGTGAACGCACCTGTGCAAACAGGCTGCCTGCGTACCCTGTCAAAAATTGAGAAAATTTCTATTTTTTCCATTTTTCCTTTAGATTTTGTCTTTAATTAGTTTTTACTGCCCAGATCCACTGGTTATCTGTCAGAGATCTTCACCTGAACTTGTTTCGTTAGCGTCAAGAGTTTTAGTGAAATTCATAGAAGTTCTAGCCTTAGGGTTTGATTTTTGCATTGGTCCTGTAGTGACTTTGACTTTAGAAGTTGTGAAACCTTGGATCTCTCTGGTTTTGTCAGTCTTCTTAGGAGTCGGACCTGTCGTAAAGTCTACCTGTGTGAGCAACCTACCTTTGTGTTGTCTCTTTGCGGAATTTCGAACAAGCTTGTTGATTGAAGTTGTGAATTTCATTCTTAAGAAAAGAACAAAAGAGTTTGATTTTTGTTTTTGACTGGTTTATGATTCTGCATGAGCTGGTCCTTCGTTTGATTGTTGCCGAGTAAAACAACCTGGAATCATCTTAGTAGGCTTTTGCCTCTTTAGATTTGCTTTTAGGTAAATTTCCTTTTGATTTGCTTTTGAGTGAGTTTTTCATAGATTTTTATAAATTTTGAAATTGCTTTTGTTAGAATAGTTTTATATGCTTTGTTAAATAGGAAAAATACAAAAACATCTCCTTTGCAAAGTTTGTTTTAAGTAGCGTTTGAAGTATTTTGAAAGAAAAAGGAATTCTGGTGCAAGTAATGAGTGGTCATGTGTTGTATGCTTGGAAAAGATAAAGAGATTGTTTCTTTGATTGTCTGTTAAGAAAGTTGCTTTTATCAAAAGTTTGCATTCTCCAACTCTCTTAGCTAGAGAATTCATTGAAAAAGAAAAGTAGTGTAAATCATCCTAGGTGCATCTTTTTAGTGGATTTGAGTCGAGTCTACACACCATCAGTTTCATCTCCACTACCTTTTGTCTTAAAGAAAAGCCATAAAATTAACGCTTAAAGTAAAATCACTTAGTAACTTTTCTTTTACTAGGGCTCTGAAGCACCAATATAGATCAGGCTAATGTCTTGGAGTAGGAGAGTAATTAACTCTCCAAGACAGCAAAACCAAACAAGTAGCTTATCTTGTGATAGGATAAATCCAACTGTTGCATTTATACTCTGGGAAAGCTCCTCTTAAAGGAGAAGCACGAGCTCGTGTCTGAACCAGTGAGGGGATCAATTCTCCCTCGTTGAGAACGATGCCAGACACGCACGTATTACAAACGGTAAACCTCGGATTATTGTCGAGGAGCCAGGGGTCACTTATCGATAAACCTTGGATTGTTGTCAAGGAGCCGGTAAGGGGATTGAGCTTGATACTCTGCCCTTGCATGCTGTCGGAGTGCAGACTGTTCCCCCAGCTGTATTTGTTGCTGTTGGTGACCTTAGTGACCATTATCTTAGGATTCTACCCAAGGTGACCGTGGAGGGAAGATCTCACTGTACCTGGAGCAGACGTCGGCTAGACTCACTTGGATTTTCTGGGGGGTTCACTTCACTCAAGACGGTTAAAGTGGAGGAAGTTGGTCCAGTCTATTCATTAAGCAGGTTGTCGGGGTAACTGTTCCACCGCCATTTCTGTACTGAATCCTACGAGGTTGGATTTCATCACCAATAGTGTTTTTGGTCCGAAAGCTTACTGTTTGTGTTTGGTTTGACGCCCTAGATTATTTAGTGAGTACGTTTCAATTTGATTGGTTCTTTAGGCGACTTTAGGTGGTTTGCTTTTGAGATTTTATTTTGTTTTCGTGTGTAGTAGTTAAAAGTTTTTAGCTGTGGCTGAATCACCGAGATGGTCCCGTAGACTTCGGGGCGAGTCTCCTGAAGTTGTTACCGTGGTCGATTTGTTGAGGCGATCCAGTAGATTGCGGGGTGAACCTCCTGAAGAGGTCCCGGCTAATTACGAAGGTTTGAAAATCCTTGTAACTACTCCTAGTGGCAGTAGAGTAACTCCACCCGAAGAAGGAGAGTCTTCGTTGGTAGTCCATCCAGATTACCAAAATCTAGAAACGGGTTATAATCCTGAAGCTTTTGCGGTTTCCGAGCTTACTGGTAGTGTTTCATCTGCTAGTGATATAGGCAAAGAACCTCAAATATCTGAACCTGTTACTCCGACTTCTAGTGTTCCTGGTTCACCTAGAGTAGAACGAGTCATCACCGAAAATCTTCCTTCTGGTTTGATTGCTATTGAAGAGCTTGCTCCAGAATAAGACCTAGGCGCTTCTTACCTTGAAGATCTACCTACTCTTGATTTAAGAGAGCGTGAATCCATATTTTACAGTCCTCCTAGAAGTACTACTTGGTATCTTTCGTTAACAAATTTTTTAGACAACTTAGTGTCAAGTTTTTCTCCACCTTGTTTTCCTTTTCCACCCGGAGGTTTTACTACTCCTGTATATAGGTCTAGTCCGTCATCTTCGGAAGCCTATTTATAGGGCAGTCCGTCTGTTCCTATTGGGTATCAGTCCATTTCTGGTACTTTTTCAGGAGCTTCTCCTCGTGCTTTTGAACAAAAGTTATTATCTGGAAGTAGTGGTAATAGTCAGTTGAGTGCAGAAGAAATTTTGATGATGTCAAGTCAACCTCAAGGCAGTCAGTTACCGCCTGGGGGGCAACCTCAAGGTACTCAATATGCGCCTGAGGGTCAACCTCAAGGTACTCAATATCTGCCTGGGGGGCAACCTCAAGGTACTCAATTTGCACCTAGGGGGCAACCTCAAGGACAGTACATCCCTACGGGACAGTACATTCCCCAAGGTCAACCCCAGGCATAATATGTGCCCCAGGGTCAACCACAGTACCAATACGTACCGCAAGGTCAACCTTCATATCAGTATGCGCCCCAGAATCAATATCCTTACGTACCTCAAGGTCAGCAACCCCAGTACCAGTATGTGCCTCAGGGTTATCAACCCCAAGGCCATTATCAATAGCAAGGTTACCAACTGCCTTCAGGTCAACCATATTATCAATCTTACCCTCAACCCGGTTATGGACCTCCATATCCTCAAGGTCAATACCCCGGAATGAATTTGGTGTGGGATTCCTTCTCAAATCCACAGATGTTGCAACCGAATGTGCAGTCGTCCTCCCAACCTGGACAGGCCGCTGGTCCATCTCAGCAACCCGTCCAGTCTACGGCTTCAACTTTTGCACCTTCTGTAGTCTCTCAGGCTGGGCGTAGTACACCTCGTACTTCGCCTCAAACGCCTACTGTGGCTACTGCAACATCTTCTCCATCTACCCCACCTTCTTCTGGAGTATCAGCATCTCCAATTTCTACTGTTCCTGCATCTGTTCCTCAGTCCTCTTTACCTCAGTCTGGATCTACGGTCCAGACTTCGGTCCAGATGCCTGTAGGAAGTACGGTTGTTACTTCTCAACCTCAATTTGTTCAACCTCCGTACCAGGGACAATACCAACCTCAATATGGTCCTGGCGCTCAGCAACCAACCTACCAGTATCAACCGTATCCTGGGTACACTTATCAACAACCTCAACAACCCCAATACGGTCTCGTTAATACTGGCTTTCCGGGAGGATACAATATCCCAAATGCGATTCCTATTCCAAGTTATCCTGGATATCCTGCTCCTGGGGCTGGTTTAGTGACCCCAAGTTTTAGAGATCCGAACCAGCAATTGCCGTTTATCGCAACTTTGGACTTACCAGACTTGACGCGCCTAATGAACGATCCAATCAATTATCTTCCGTATTGGCCGCCAATGCCGAATAAGTTGCCCAGTGACATACCCAAGTTCGAAGGTTAGTCTGGAGAGGACTCGTCAAATCATGTGATGACTTACCACCTCTGGTGTGCATCAAATTCTATCTCGGATGATTCGATCCACTTACGTCTTTTCCAGCGTACACTCATTGGTCTCGCGGCCAAGTGGTACATTGAGTTACCACGGGCCTCTTTTTACAATTTTAGCCAGTTAGCTACCTCGTTCTTAACTCACTTTCAGTTGCCGGTCAGATACAATAATGGCATGGAGTTACTAACTTCACTAAAACAATCGACGTCCACGTATATTTCTGATCATATTCATGAGTGGAGACGTCGACGAAGGTTAGTGAAAGTTTTTATCCCATACCAAATTCTAGCTGAATGGTTTGTTAAATCATTATTACTGAAGATTACTGAAGATGTATCTAAGGCCGGTGTAGTTACTGAGGAGCAAGTCATTGCTCAGGCGCACTACCTTGACTTGGTTTACACAGTCGGGTACTTTACATGAGAAGATCCCAGATCTTCCAAATTCAAATCAAATTGCTGCTGCTCCTTCGGGATCTCATGCCACTGATGGTATGATTGGTACGGTGAATACAAAGAGCAAGAAGAAATCTTCAAAGAATTCTTCTCCTATAATCACCCTGCCTGATTCCCCGACAGGAGAGTCTTCTCCTGAAATTTCTGCCGATATTCACGCCGTAGAGACATCTACGGTTAAATCAAAAAACGGTGGAAGGAAGAAGGGTAAGAAGAAGAATAAAGCAGACAAGGCTCCAAAGGAGAAAACAGAAAAGTCAGAAACCAATGACGAAAAGCGCAAACCTAAATATCCTTGTCTTATTTGTGAAGAAGATCATTATACAAGAGATTACCCTCATCGGGCCGAGGTTGTGAAAATAGTCAAAGGATCCCCAACTCCTGCTGTTTTGAAGGATCCATTTCCAAAGCAGGAGACTAAGATGATAGGTTCTTCCTCGAGTGCTAGTGAAGAACCCATTTTGATGATGTCCCATGTGAGGATTGTGACTCGATCGCAAGATTATGGTAGTAAGAATCCTATTGATGGTAAGGAAGCAGAATCTTCTCACTCTAATCCATCAACCTCAGCTCCTAGTTCCGATCCACTACAGATCGAGAAACCTAACCTTGACTTGGTAATCAAGCCGCCTGCCAAGGGTATACTTCGAAAGTCTGCTTTCAATCCACACGAGAGAAGCTCATAATTATAACATTGTCGAGGATTTAGCTGTTAGTCCCTCAGCAATGTCGGCTCTGGAAGTGCTACAATCATGTCCAGCGCAACGGAAATTACTATTGTCGGCTATCGGAGCTGTTGACCTTCAGGATCTGAACCTAATGGTCTTTGATCTAGAAAATAGTACACCACGACTACCTCATCAAATCGCTTTCCAGATTCCAATGACAGTCAAAAACAGACCTGTTCATAGGACTGTGATTGATGAGGTCACTTCTACGTGTATTATGTCGATTCAATGTTGGAGATCACTTGGTTCCCCTTCATTGAACCAATCCCCCCCATCCTTAAGGCCTTTGATGGCCGTGGGTTCCGTCCATTCGGTATTTTATAGGAATTACCTATAGAGGTTGAAGGAAAAACTGTTAGTCTAGATGTGGAGGTGGTTGATGCCCCTCTAGACTACAACCTTCTTTTGGGTCGAATTTGGTCTTATGCAATGACAGCAGTCGTGTCATCGGTCTTCAGAGTCATAAAATTTCCACATAACGGCAAGATCGTGACCATCGACCAGCTGGCTTATTTTGCATCCGACCTTGCCTCTTTAGAGAGTATTCAGCATGTCGGTAAAACGACAATCCCTTATAGGGACGTGGGCATAGGTTTAGTAAAAGATTCTGGTTTATTAGGAACTTTTCCTCTCCCTCCAATCCACGAAGTGTCTTCTTTTGCCTCCATTCATATGATTACCTCAGATACCATTGTTTACGATGATCCTTGGATTATCCCTTCCGAATCTGAGATCGACT
>APFE030042058.1:0-18722 GCA_000404065.3 Pinus taeda
ATTTAGGAGGATGGTTTCAACTACCTACTTTTCAGTCATGTATTTAATATGTAATATCATTCATTGTAATGTATTAAGTGAACGAGAGAGAGAGAGTCTCCTCCTTGTATGAGTGCAGTCTCCAGGTGATGTACACACCTGTGAGCTGCAACTCCTTCTGATTAATTCAAGTTTCATTATTTTTATCTGTATGGGGAGATTAATGCATTTATACATTGTTGGAGAGATATGCCATGATTAGATCAATACTAATACATTCCACTCTTTTTTGGTGACAACCAGAGATTTTTTTGGAGAATCTAATTTCAACCACTTTTAGGTGTCAAAACCATTTCTCCATATGTCTCAGTTCAGTTTGAGTTAGTCTAGTTTAACTCTACTTTCACTCTGATGTTTCCAATGTAATATTATTTAACTGATTTATAATACATATAAGAGTAGTCCTCTACTTCATCATTTTGTTCTCTTCAATTTTTTTCGTGGTATCGAATCTTAACTGGCCTGATACTCTTTGACAAAAAGATGATACTCTTTGACAAAACGAACATAGATCAGAGCAGTTTGCATAAGACTCGGCAGAGATCAGAGCAGTTTGCATAAAACTCCCTCAGAGCAGCCACGCAAGCGAAGAGAGAAGCAGAGGGCACAAACAAGACGGCATACGACTCTTTGACAAAGCAAAGGAAGTTTGAAGAGGCCTACTGTGAAGTAGAAGATAATCTTTGAGCGAGCAACGAAAATTTGAAGAAGTATGCGACGAAGCATCAGGAGAACGAAGAAGCCAGAAAGTTTAGCTCAAAGTCAATTTGAAAAAAAAATGTGGTGATAAAGCTCTGTATTATTTGGGTACACTACGTTATGAACACAGTTGAAAAAGTTTAAGCGTCGCATTAGTTTCAATAACTCGCACAATTTTCCGTCATACGCAGCAACAGAAGCTCAACAAGTGTGTTAGCCGAATTAAAGGAAACACCGATCGAAAGCATGAAGAAGAAAGTGAATCGCACGAAGAAACAAGAGATGCAACGGTATATGTGTCACGTCATCACGGTCGTGGTTGTATTCTCTGTTATCTCCGTAAAATGTGTTCTCTGTTATCTCCGTAAAATAGAAGCTAGAAAAGTATTTCGTTCTCTTTCTTTAAGAAACGACCAGATGAAAGGAGTTATTTTTTTAAAGGAGATACGCTTTTTTGAAAAGAATATGATGTTGTATTAAAAACGAAGGGCATATGTGAATTCATAATGTTTTCGTGAGTGCTATTTTTTTAAGCATTATTTTAAAAATGCTCATGTAATTTAAAAAGTGCTTACATTCAATTTCTTTACAAATAGTTTTTTTTAAATGCTTTTATATTATTTTTCAAAAAATCTTATTAAATTGTAAAAGAAGTATGGCCCTTTATTAAATTGTAAAAGAAGTATGGCTCTTTGGAGAATTTGTAGACTCATTTTTTAAAAGATGAATAGAGAAGCCACTGTGGCAGAGATATTTTTATTGTAGGAAACCATTAAGTATGTAGGTCGATTTTATTGTTGAATCGCATTCTGTCAGCACTTAAAAAATGGGAAAAGCCAAGAGGCTAAGAAAGTCAAAGCGATAACAAAAGATGTTTGAGATTTTTTCAGATCGGGAAGTGAAGCGGAGAAATGATGCCTTTGAATTGAAATTCATAAAGAATCTATAGGTGACAACATTCTTCCCCTCATTTCAGATGTCAAGATAACCAAGGAGGCGTGGGATACCCTTGAGAAGAGTTTTGGTGTAAAGGGGAGAACTGAAGTTGAATGTGGATCTACAACAATAGATCTACAACGAAATGAAAATTTTGGTGAATCCCACTTTCCTCAGCCACAAGTGGATGATGTCTATGAAGAGGTCACAGAAGCAAGAGAGAAGGAGCACATGGATTCTCATGAACTCCACTGTGCACAACCGCAAGTGGATGGTGATTTGGTAAATCAGGCAATAGAACTTGCGGATGAAAATTTGGTGAATTGAGCAATAAAGCCTCCTAATGACAATTCGGTGAATACAACAACAAAACTTGTTGATGAAAGTTTGGTGAATTTAGCAATAAAGCTTGCTAACGAGGATGAAACTACCATTGGAGCAGTGAATGCTATGGTTAATCGAGTAATTCATATTGTTGATGTAAAATTTGATGAAGAATTGTTGGCTAAAGATGAATGGTTGCAGGTGAGCAACAAAAACATGATATAGACATGATGCTATTGTTACACCCTCTCGGGTAAATGTGCATATAAACAACATAATAGGAATGGAAATACAATAAACAGATTAGCCATCAAAATCCATATATGAATTAGTACTTTTGCAAATGGAAATCAAGGGAATGATTTTTTTTTTTTAATAAATGTAATGAACCAACCAGAGATAGGACTACCACATTCCACCCAACCATAGATTGGTTGATCCAAGTCTCCCTTCAGCCAATCATCCCTCTGCCATATTCCAATAATGAATGTGGGATCTCATAAAACACATCAATCAAAACTCATCTAGGGCTTCCACAGGCCACCCACCTCAACCCATCAAACAATGATTCCACCTCATGGTCGGACATCACCAAAAACCATCATCAAATTGGTCTCCATCCAAGCCTTTTAGGGCTTCCAGAGAATTTGTCCAGCCAAGGCTTTCAGAACTAGTAACTCAACCCGCAACTTATACAGGGCTTCCAGAGCATTTTTCCAACCCAGGCTTCCAAAATTAGTAACTCAACCCACCAAAGGCATCCAGAGTGTTTGTCCAACCAAGGCTTCCAGGGCTAGTAACTCAACCCAAGCTATTATAGGACCTCTAGAGCGTTTGTTCAACTAGGGCTTTCAAGACTAGTAACTCAACCCAAGCTAAGAAAACATGAGAACCAACAAAAAGAAAACAACGAAAGTAAACCCACAATCACGATGGCTATCCAGGAAATGGAAAGGCTAGGAAATCCATTGTCGATCTAGGAAATCCTCCATGTGAATGATAGACTGCAACCAAAAAACCGCATGCATGTGCCATGCATGCTAAAACTAGTGAAGAAAACATACATGCAACTCGGTACCTGCAAGAAAATTTGATGTAGCTGTTGATGCTATGTCTTCCTATGCTTTCTTGCTCTTCCTTTTCCTTCTTGCTTCAAGAATTGAAGTATGCCACACCCTCCAAGAGTGCTCTAAGAAAAATCTAAGTAACCAAAACCATGAGGGAGAGAGAGATAATAATGAGAGAGCTCCAAAACTGAACTAATCATGCCTTGTCCACTGATCCTCATAAGCCTTTTTATTAATGAGGCCTCTATTTTCTTCATTTTCCATTATTTTCCTTCAATTTCCTCCTCACATGCAAAATGAAACCTTTCACCTTTCTTTTCTCTTTAGTGCCTTAGCCATTGCCTTTGACAATTTTTAACCATAAATAACCAAATGAACACCCACTAGGATGTCTTTCCCACCATTCAGCTTGGAATAAATGTCCCATAATCAGTGGTATTTATATATTTTTACATGGAATTTTCACCAAGGTTGTTACAAAACCATCCTCCTTGGGGGACACCATCCTTGGTGTTCAATCACACATATATATCAGCGACCTGCTGACAGAGAACATACTGCTCATGGAGCTTTATAACCCAGCTCGATGTAGTATTTACAATGAAAGATCTGCTCAAGACATAACATCATGAAACATGACAACATACCGCATAGTATAGCTTTATAACATAGCTCATTATGGTATTTACAATGATCATCCTACTTAAAAACTCATATGACATCATGACATCATGATAACATAACCACATGATAACATAATAACATAACACCCATACAACATAGTGGAGCCTTATAACACAACTCGTTACTGTATTTACATCCATACATGGGTGTATATATAAAAACCTCATCAAAATATATATACCAAAAGATATTCCAAATAATATACCAAAAATATATCAATCATACACTGATCATCATATAACATCTATGAAAACATCATAAAGCATATATTAAAACATCATATAGCATGTATCAACCAACATAAAGCATATATCAAATCATCATAAAGCATATATCAACCATCATAAATCATATATCAATCACCATAAATCATATACTAAACCATCATAAAGCAACTGCCAAACCACCATAAGCAACCACCAAACCACCATATCAAGCTGTTAATTCTTGTAGTTGATTTCAACTACTCAATCGGTCATGTTCATGATTCCTATACCACACACATAACTTCCATTAGTTTTAAAATAAATGCACATCATACCTCATTGGTAGCTCATTAATAAGGTACATTTGCAATTATGTTCGCTTCCTGTCACAATAAGTCAAACTAGCATATTTGACCAAATCAACATGTATAAAAATATCACATTATGTTAGCTCAAAACATAACCATCAAAATTATAAATGACATATAACCATAATAAATCAAAATCATAGATCACATGTAATCATCATAGACCATAATAATAAATCGCATGCATACTAAAACCAAAATAAATTATTGATACTTATCCTTTCATCAATCCTTAGTTCTGCATTTGTTCTTTTTATAAACACACATGATCGCTAGCCACACCTAGCAAACACCCAATGCCTTCTCCTCAAACATGTGCATAGACACCTAGTGTGCATCACACACATACAACCACACTTGACACACAACACCTTGCAATACATGCACCTACACTTGATGTACAACTCATACACCTACTGCTGGTATACAACACAGTGCATCATCTATACCCAATGTGCAATACCACCCAATACATGTAACTACATAGAGTACAACACAATGAGTACACATGCCACAATACCATGGCTACATGATGCACATGCATAATACCACATGCCCATAACATAACATCAACAACATACACACAATACCACACATACACCAATACGATATGTACAACATGTACACAGTACCACCAGTACACCACACCACCTGCCCAACGTGTGCACGACATCACATGTAGATGCAACCACATGCACAACGTGTACACAATGCCACATGTATACTACACAACTATACAATGCGTACACAATACCACATGTGCATAGTACCACACACATGACATGTACGTGACACGACATGTACATAACATGACATGGACAGAATGCCACTTGTACAATGTGTACACAATACCATATGTACATAGTACCATATGTACAGCATGCACGCAACACCACATGTACATAACATTGCATATCCAACATGTACATAGCATCATCTATACACATCACTACAATCCAACATGCATAGAGCACCATATGCACACACGCTACATAAACATCTTGAAGACAATACAATATGTATACAACACCCCATATGCAATATTTGCAAAACCCTATTTGTGCCATCCTGTACATAACATTGCATAAATAACATGTACACATGCTGTGTATACACAACAACACAAGTGAACACATCATAGATGCAACATGTACAACATATACAACGTATGCATAATAATAATACCACACATCCAAAACCATATTGTCCTTACCAATAAATCTTTTTTTTAGTATCTCATCCATGCTTATCCTAGCATGCCACAGACCACACTGCTTTCACTTTGTTGATGTATCCTTCAACATTACCTCTTATAACATAGACATAGTCATAATACAAGTATACAATATCAGAATATATCCACATGATATGGACCTTATATATTTGTCGTGACTATTCTTCCCAATTGATTCCTTGTAAGACGAGGAACCTCTTCATATTGTTGTCTTGCATAAACAATCATTCCTCCACAAGAATGATCCCTAACAACCCTGTCAGATAGTAACATAGATACATGGATACATACATACATACATATATAAACATTAGCATAAAACAATCATGATCATGTCAGACAATGACATACATACATACATGTATACATATATAAACTTCAACATAATCATGATCATAAAATAATTACCAGATATTAAGGTAAAGGTTAAGAGAACTTCCTTTGTTCATGCACAACATGCACAATATTGAGAATAACAATTCCCAACATAGCCAAGGCATCTGACACCTTATATCCATTTACTTTACCTTTTTTGGTTACCTTTCTTGTGTCTGCACTGTTATTGTCCATTTACCACAATGGACCTAGTCAGTCTAATCCGATTGTCATAGTATTAACTTCCGCTGCACTTACTCATACACTGAGCTCCATTTGTGTCTTACATTCTGTTGAGTACCACATAGCTCTCCCTGAGCTCCATTAACTTTCCTCTTCCCAACCAATTCCCAAGACTCAAAACAATAAAGGAGAAGACAAGAAAAAAGCAAGAAGAATACCATGAAAGCCCATAATGATATGATACTACAACAAAGTGGCAAGGCCTTACACCAAACATAAACAAAAATGCAAATCAAGCTCAAAAGACCAAAAGCACAAGACTGACACCATGACTCAATCCCCATGGTTCATAAGGAAAGCTCAACCTGAGCCATCTTTAAGATTTCAAGGCAGTCTCTCTTGCCATACAACTCCTTGCATCATACTTCTATAAACACGTAAATTTCAATGCATAAATAAAAATACACCAGTTACGTTATCTTGTTGTGCCAAGCACGTTGCTTGCAATTGAACACATCCACTAATCCTTTAACATATCCACTTGTAGCTAAAGACTAACCAATATACATGTCAAGTACATGTTCACGAATATAGCATGTATCCACATAATGTCAAACTAGATTAAGGTTAGTAAGACCTCTTGTATGCAAATAAATCATTCGTTTGGGATTAGGAATTCCAAACATAGGCAAAGGAATTCTTGTCCAATTCCTTTCTTTTACATTTTGACCTTGCTACAATTGATTCTTACCATATACTTTCATATCACGCAATTGTTAGTTACATAAACACATTAATTATTACCTTATCACACTAATACCAAGCATGTTCCCTACAACTAGCCACACATTTCAACCACATGTTCCAAATATCAAGACAATCATATCTATCAATTCGAAATAAACCATTACCAAGACTAACAATCATGTCATAATCTATAGTCAACTCATAGTCATCAGTCA
This sequence comes from Pinus taeda, assembly GCA_000404065.3. Classification (NCBI taxonomy): domain Eukaryota; kingdom Viridiplantae; phylum Streptophyta; class Pinopsida; order Pinales; family Pinaceae; genus Pinus; species Pinus taeda. The sequence continues at coordinate 7,078 of APFE030042058.1, forward strand.
TAATACTAAAACTATGAACTACATTCAAGTACATATCAATTGTCTCAACACATACATGTTAGTACAATCATCTTAAAATAGAATCATTTGAAAAAATATATTAATCAATTCATCAATCATTCAACCACTTGCAAGTATACCATATTCAATAAATCAATTAGAAGACATAAGAGGCACCAAACTCTCAAATATCAAATAGAAAACATAATCAATTACGAAACACCAAGTATAATACATAAGCAAACTCACACCTTAGTGTACCTCAGGGGAGGCTATCTTATCTGCATAATCAATCTAGTTGGTGAGATATAACTTTACAACATGTAAACTCAAGCAATCATAAGATCATGTTATCCATAATAATATCTAACTAACATGTTCACATCATAAACTCATACACAATTATCATTCACACATATGAAAAGTCAATCTAGATTAGTATGACACCATCTCACAAATATGTCGGTTCATACCTAAATATCGCAACCATAATCATCTGCATAGGCCAAACCAGGTTAGAAAAATACATATAACATCAAGATCTTCAAGGCAATGAACATAACCATTACGCATATGACCAATCCAAATTATAACATCAATATCTCAATGAAATGACCCTAATCATCAAGTTAATAGCGTATAACAACAATAAGCTATATATCATGCTCATCAACACATAAAACTGAATCGTCAAGCTAATTTTCATATAAAAATCAACAAGTTAACCTATAACATACTCATCAACAACATATCGCATAATCATCAGGTTATCTAATATAAAACAACAATAATAATGCATACAACTATAGGTTACTATCATTCTTGACTATTTGATGCATGTGCATATAACTACACTAATCAACCAACATCTATCATGAATGTAACTATAACTTGAAAAGATGTACATAAACCTAATGCATATAAAAATCCTTAACTTATATACCTACATGTTGAAGATAAAATACCTATATGATGATATGTTCTTACCCCAAAGTCCAATGATGCAACCTCATTATGATGATCTACATATCTTGCTCTATATCATCTAACACATTAAAATCATAACAACAAATAGCATTATGATGACCTAAATTTCATACAATGACTTCACAAGGCATGTTTGACCTACTATACATTCATAATCATAGCCACAACCATACATGCATAACAACGACCATTACTCCCTTCTACACATTGCCACATGCAACTAGTAGTATGCATAAGCAATGCAAAAACAACTACCAATATGCATAACCGCATGTACTTGAACATAATCGACCAGTCATTGTAATCAATCTACAAGACTGATGCATGTAATCAAAATATTCAAAACATGTAACCTAACATACAAGGATGTAAGTAGGTATCATGAAATCAACATGTAAGTGACATATAATACATACACAGTTAGTCGAATGTTCCAAAAATCAATACATCATGTCTATTAATTTGAAATCAATATTCACCAATGCTAACAACCTATAACCATGCCCCCTTACTATCCATGGTTCCACACTAAGGTAGAAGGAGGAAGCTACTATAATGGTCTGATCTCCAGTGTCCAATTATGGAAATGGGATCTCCAAATCTCTATTAAATTTAACCACACTTGAAAAGAAATTGATTTTTACATTGCAGTTATTCCACTTGTAACATAATATCTAAAAACAAGCCACTTTTCCATTTCCTTACATGCAACTTTTCAAATTCCTTGCATGCAACCTTTCAAATTCCCTACATGCAACTCTTGAAATTATTTTCATGCAAATAGGCATAGATCAAATACAACCATATTATCATAGTACAATACTATCCCATCCAAAAAATTAACATTTTCTTTAAACAATTACCATACTTATACATTTTTCTCAAATAACTACTATACTATTACATTTGCATATGAGTATTTATTCAAACACTTTACATGCAAACTAATATAGAAAACTATTTTCATACAAGTAAGAAAATATCAACTACAGAAATACTATTACACATAAATACTATCCCCAACCACAAGAACCATACTCATTGGGGCATTTTATCATACAATTTGTACACAATTAATCATTGAACCATTTAAGCATTTCATCAAACACTTTGCATGCAAACTAATATAGCGAATGATTAAATGCATATACCCTAAATTGTAGTAGTACAAGATATGGAAACTAAACCATATGACCAGTGGTATTTTCCCTCACGATGGTTCAAGTTTCAACTTCTCAGATTTCATAGATGAAAAGTTATAGCAAAAATACCAACACAATCATATTTGGTGCACAATTCTAGGATATCTAGAAATCTCAATTTACACTAGTCATATCTCCTTAAATATGGCAAATAAATGTGTGAAACTTTTATCACAATCTAAGTGGGATTTGCTCTCATCGTTGAAAAAATTTCAGCTCTTGAGAGTTGCCAAAATAAAAGTTATAATAAAAATGTCGGTGTGATCTGTTTGAGAACTGATTTTAGGAGCATTCAGAAGACTGGACTCCCTTTGCTCATATCTCCTAAAATATTGCGACAAAATATCTGAAATTTCTACCACATAATCATTGGTATTTCCCCTCAATGTGAATGATTTTTCAGCTTTTGAAAGCCTACAGAAGAAAAGTTATTGTAGAAATGCCAACTTGACCTAATTAAAGGTGCATTCAGGAAGGTCATCTTACTTAGATCATAATTCCTAAAGTATTGTGAACTAATATCTGAAATATTTACCATATTATCAGTGGTATTTACCTTCAATATGGACAAATTTTCGACTTCTAATATTCTACGGAAGAAAAGTTATAACAGATATGATAGAAAGGTCTAAAATTTAACCTTTGTTCTTCATTTTACCTATGATAAAGCCCATCCAGTCCAAGTGTTTGAACCATGCCCTGACAACACTCTATAACACCCTGAGAACCAACCAAAATAAGACAATGAAAGTAAACCCACAATAACCATGGATATCCAGGAAATGGCAAGGCTAGGCAATCCACTATCGATCTAGGCAATCTTCCATGCCAATGACATATCACAACTAATAAACCACATGAATGTGCCATGCATGCCAAAACTAGTTCAAAAGACGTACATGCAACTCGGTACCTGCAAGAAAATTTGATGTAGCTGCTGATGCTGATGCCTTCTTGTGCTTTCCTACGCTTCCTTTTCCTTCTTGCTCCAAGAATCCAAGTATGCCACACCCTCCAAGAGTGCTCCAAGAAAATATAAGTAAGCAAGAGTATGAGGGAGAGAGAGAGAATAATGAGAGAGCTCCAACACTGAACTGATCAAGCCTTGTCCACTGATCCTCATAAGCCTTTTTGTTAATGAGGCCTCTATTTTCTTCATTTCCATTATTTTCCTTCAATTTCCTCCTCACATGAAAAATGTGACATTTCACTTTCCTTTTCTCCTAATTTCCATTACATTCATAAATAAATGTGCAACATAGGTTAGTAAAGAAGTCGAAGAGACAAAGAGGAAAATAGAGGAAGAGGGAAATAAGGAAGCCCACAAAGAGAAAACATAGACAGAAAAAGAGCAGAGAAAGAAGTGCAACAAGTGAAAGCTCTCATATTGGAGCAAAAGGAACAAAACCATCAATATTTAATAATTGAATACCCTCTAATCTATACTCTATCCAATTCTCAACTTTTTATTGCGTCTTTAGCCCAATCACATTTCAATATGTAGCCAAAATCTTTTCTTCATCACATTAGAATTAATTCTAACAGACTACTCCAAAGATATGTGCATTCTCTAGCATTGAATATGTGTACTCACCCTTAATCCATTGAACTACCTTCAATATATGTACACAACACACTCCATTTCTTACCTTTCGAACCATTCATTAATAGCAATGCCAAACACTCATGTGATTAACAACAACCATACTGAGCTCATAATAGATCCACCTTATATTTTTACCCAAAATGGTTGAAATCCTCCACTATTCCATTACTAATTATTAAAATACATCCATACATTTCACTACACCTTTAAGTGTTGATCAAATTTAAAAATTTTGACCATGACAACCACTACAATAATTACTCAAACATTCAATGCATTCAAGCATCCAACCTGAATGTGCGCTCCCTCGAAACCTCGACATAGGAAATTTTTGAATGAATTTCTAAGAAATAACATTCAAAACCACTCCATGGGCTTGTTCAATTTATATTCATTATGATTTATTTTATTACTTCAAGTCACTAACCATTCCTTACTTTGATTGCAATGCAGGTAAATAGATCCAATTTCACATGATCTCAACAAAAACGCACTAGTGTGTGAAAATTAGAATTGGATAACAATATGACATAATATAGAATACATTTGATCTAAGTGTTTTCTAATTCGGAAGTTAGAATATCTTCCTTTGAATTAACCAATTGTTTTCAAGACTGATGAGAAAACATTATTTTCCTCAAAGGAGATCCCGGTGAACTTATGAATCTTTTTGCTACATGTGCCCCCTAAGGATGTGTTGGCTTCGATGCTTCTTTAAGGGCTCTTAGTTCTCCCATTTCTTCCAAACCCTATGCGTTGGTTTATAATATGAGGATCCTTTAGTTTGTCCTAGAGAAATGTCCCCTACATGTTTGAATCAGCTCCTTTCCTACTTGGGTCTCTCCTGCTATCAATTCTACCTCTTCAGTACCAATGTATTAGATGAATAATTGACTATAGAGCATTTACCAACCCCAAAGTCAATGATATACAACTAAGATATGTCCCACAATACAGAGGCTAGTAAATATTATAGTATTCCCCTTTCATGACAACTCCTATAGCTCCTTATCAAATTCTCAAAAATTATTCTCTTCATATCCCCTCCAATCTCCTTCTCCTATTTATAATATTTCCCGCATCTGAATACCATGGGAAATATCATCGGTAATACCATGGTTGATTCAATTCCCTTAGAGTGAACTTTTACTCATTTAATTAATTGTTATTCTATTTATATGACAACCCGTTATTCCTCCTATCAATAGCCTATGGGATCTAGATTGGAAAATACTTATTCTCTCTTCGCTTCTAAGATTTAGAAAGAGACATTATTGCCTCCCTTTCCAAAATTTTGTTTGTCCTTAAGAAAATCCCATCCAATACTATAATCCCATACAACTCAATGGAAGGTTTTGGCAATAACTTGTTGCACCATTTGAAAATTTCCCAATTCAAAATTGAAACTACCTTTTGTAAAATCCCCTAGTGAGGTTGAAAAGATTAATTCTTCAGGATGGCCCATCCATTTCATGATTTTTTCATATTTTTATGGGATATATTTTTGTTGTTTGACTCCTATTACATGTAAGTCCCCTTCCTATACGATCTCACACTTTCATCCTAAATATTCCCAATTTGTTGCTACATACCTCTTAACATGATGAGGGTTTGTTTGAATACTTAGCTTTGAATCTCCCTCTTCTTTTGAATTAAATTGGGAGCTAATTTGAGTATCTTTTGATATCTCCATTCGCTTCCCCCAATCTCTTCCCATGATTTATTTGAGTGTAACAATCTTTGGAGGATCCTGAGTCATACCTCTCAATACTACCCTATGACCTCCTATCATTTTGAATCTCATCTCAATGGTCTAATAGTTTTTTTGTTGCTTCGCTATGGTGGTAAGCCATTAGGCACTTAGTACTATGTGAGAATTGGACAACCTCACCACATAAAAATCAATAAGCATAGTGTAGTTTCTCATATTTAACTCTTCCTTTGGCACTATTTGGTTGCAGGCCATGATGTAATCACTGACCATTTCCACATTAAAGCCTAAAAATTCTTTTGTTGGGATGTCCTTTTTTTCTATTAATGTCGAGTCAATAAAATTATGGGTTGACCCACCATCAATTAGGATAGTGAGCTGATGCTCTTGTATGGAACCTTTGGCTTTGAATATGTTTTAGATAGGGACTCCAAAATATGTGGCTATGGTCCCACCTACTCTTCTTTCACTTAGGTGCTCCTCCTATGAACTAGAATATCCATCACTTTGCACTGCTCTTGTTTCTTGTTCTTCCTCACTTTTAAGAGGCCCTTCATTGTACTGCACTTTTCCATTTCCCTTGCATCTATGCACTGGCTCCTAAGGCACCTTGCAACTATAATAGAGTTTATTCCTTCATAACTCATCTCAAGTTCTAAGGTTCATCCTACTTCCAATATTTTCTTCTCTAGGAGGACGATTATCTACAACCTACACAAGAGGTGGTCATTTGGAAGATATTTTGATTTTAGGTGCCACATCCTCCATATCCCTTGTATTGGACATGGCTTACTGCATTATGCTAGGCCTAATATCCTTGACCCAACCATGAAATCGTTTAGCTAACCCTTCAATGAAGAACATCACCAATAAGTTCTGAGAGATATCTATAACCATCACACCTATTCTATGGAATTCTAAAATAAATTTGTCTAGAAACTCTATCTTTTTTAGTTGCGAAAGTTCCTTAAAATGTATCTTAGGGTCCCTCTTATCAAACCTCTGGATCCATCTCTCTGTAAATTCTATATAGGAGTTGATGCTGGAATGACCAAGTGTGGTTAACCCATGGTACAATTGCTTGTGATCTTCACCTTCTAGATGCAGAGTGGAATAATGGATTACCTTTGATTCTCTCATGGAATTGAAATGAAAGTATGTTTTGAGGTTCTACACCAAAGCTCTCTCTGAACTTGCTAAAGTGCCATTGAAAGTGGGTATATTTTATTTTCTTGGCCTTCTTTGGGATATCATGTTTAATTGACCATTTGTTAGTATCTCTTGACTTTACTCTGTGATTTATGTCACAATAGCCTTGGAATGATATTTGGGCTTGAAATTATGAACCCATGGTCTAGTATTCTCTTAAGTATTCCAAGAAATTTCCACCTCACCTCTATTGGTTTTATGCTTGTTCTTCCACAAAGTTGGGTAGGAGTGGGCTTGATGAAGCTATATTTACCAGTGGGGGTGCCAAATTGGTGGAGTTATTGGCCTCCCCATTATGATTATCATCTCCTCCAAACAAACTATGGTTTTATTGGAAACTTCACTAAACGGAGATCGGGAGTGAATCAGTTTAACACATTCCTTGAAAATAATCTGTTAGCTTTTAGTTTTATTCTCAATGGTTATTTGAACTTGTTGGGTGTGGAGCCTAATTATATTCTTGATTAAGAGGTCTTTTTCAATTGTTTTTTGATCCCAACCCCTCATGAGAGGGCTTAGGTGGTATTTCCTCACCATTATTATTATTATGGGGGTCCATTTACATTAGGCAAAATATCTGACAATAGAAGTTATGTTAATTTAGGGTTTTTTTCCCTAAAAGGAAACCCTCAATTTATATGAGGGAATTGTATTGCGGTTGTGTATTATTCAATGTGAGAAAAATAGAGGAGACGATGTGAGAATGAATAGGAAGTTACGACAAAACTTTTGTAGGTTTTATCCCTTCATTTTGTTGGATAATATAAAATAAAGGACTGGTTATTTCTGTGTGGATATAGACCAAATTGTGTGAACCACGTATATATGTGTCTCTCCCGTTTTTATGTGTTTTTGTGTTTTTTTATTCTACAATATTTCATGTGTTCCATTGCTCTATTATTTAATTTCTAACACGACTATTGAATGAATAATATTACATCATATGGACAATAGATTTAACATATAAATAACATGTAAACCATAATATAAAAATCAACACATGTGAACAACAGATAAAAGTGGAAACCTATCAAGGGAGAAACCACAAATTTGTTGTTGTTGTGATGCAAAAGAAAGATCCTACTTCCACTATTACATAAGCTTTTGGAGGCTCCAACCTCTCTATTATTTCTGCAAGCTACATCTTATTGGGAAGCTATAACTCCCTCTTTTACATTGAATTTTTGCATGCTACAATGAACAAGAGGCTCATAAATGAACTTTTTATGCAAGGCACTACTTTCTTGGAAGCTCTTATTTCCACTTCAACAAGATTCAACATGTTCTTTTGTAGGATACAAGCCAAAAGCAGACCACAATCCCCTAATAGATAAAAAATACAATGTGTTGGTTAACTTGGTCTTTAACTTTGCATACCTGTATCTCCATCTTTGTCTTCTTTTCCTAAAGTCTTCTTCACGACTCCTCTTCTTCTTTTTCTTTGTGTCAAGTAAGTCAGGAACAAGGTCGCACAACAACTCAATGACCTTTCTACTACTGTCTAATATTTAAGCCTTCCACAACCACATATTTTATGAACAAACTTTTTTGGTTACTAGTATTCAACACAAGAATATGAAATGAAAAATATTGTCTCTTTGCATTCTACTCATTCATTTCCAAAAATTTTCATCATTTGAATATTAAAATACATAAGATGAATTTTGGAATATTCAATTAACATGCACTAATATGAGACAAATTTAATGATTACAACAACCAAACCATTCATACATCACAACAATAACTTGCAACTTGCATCTTCTTGCCTTAACTTGTATCCTCTTGCATCACAACATTTGTTTGTACCTCTACAACATGTTTGTCAACTAACCTTTGCACCATACCTCTGCAACATAACCAACTCAACATCAAAACATCTGAGTGGGGATTCACGTCACAACATACCTCTAACAAACTTTACATCATCAACAAATTTACATAGGGACATTGATACATCACAACATCCCAAGCATAAAAAACATGTCAAGCATAAAAATACCTCCATAAATAAGCCTAACAATCATGCCATCAACTTCAACTGTGGGGTAAGTACATCAATTGACACCCTTTTCCATCAATGAGAGCTATGCCAAAAAAATCGTACATCAATTGACATCCTTTTCCATCAATGACAACTATGCCAACAAAGTCCTCTTCATAACTTTAACCCCTTGATTTGATCGATTGTCACAAACACTGGTCTAGGTAACACCTTTTAGAGTTGAAACCGTGTCATGTTAACCCCTGGTTACAATTTGGATCATTTCTCATTGTCCACATTCTAATTCTTAACCCATTTCACATCATCAATGTCAAATTTTTGGAATATCTCTCATTTTCCTTTAAGTTAAATCATTCAAGATATTCCTAAAGCTCTCTCAAGGTTAATTTTCATGATACCATATGGTCTAGTTCGTCCCCTTACTCTTTATTTTTCTTCTCGAAAATTATGTTTCCCTAGTCTTCTAGAAACATCCACTCTTACTCTTAATCTTACCGAATTGGCAAGTTGACGAGCTATGATACCGCTATAATAACCCTTATTTATCTTCATAGATGTTCTAGGATTTTAAGAAAAAAAATTAATTCACCAAAACTTCATTATGAGAAATTCATAAATCCATAAAAAATGAGAGTCAGAAGTAAGCATGCAATTTCGTTTTTATTCATCGGAAATCTCAAGAGAAATTAATTACAAAATTTCTTTTAATAGAACCTGACTATGTGCCCCAGAAGGCATCCATGTCGATTATGTTTACTTTAGGCATTCTTCAACTCAACCAATCGACTACGTCCCCTGGTAAAGTCTCAATTAATCTTCTTGTGCCTCAGACAAATTTGTTGGTTCAATGGGTCACTTCAGCCCTCGTTCAAAAACGCAGTGCTCAGAATGGCACGATGAGGGTGTTGGATGCTCGATCATATCCAAATTATAACTTGCACCTCAAGTTAAGAAACTCCACTCGGGCTAATATTAATTTGTGGGTTCGATCAGAACAGTCCCAATCCTAGATTGTGATACCCAGACTGATACCCAGACTGATGCGAAAATTGGTAGCCTATAGAGCCCTCTATTAAATTCTTAAAAAAACTTATCTTCATATACCTTCCAATCTCTTTCTGCATTTAATAATATCTCTCTCCATGGGTCACTCAATCTTAACTCCACTTGGGCTAATATTAATTTGTGGGTTCGATCAGAACAGTCCCAGTCCTAGATTGTGATACCCAGACTGATGTGAAATTTGGCAGCCTGTAGAGCCCTCTATTAAATTCTAAAAAAAACTTATCTTCATATACCTTCCAATCTCTTTCTGCATTTAATAATATTTCTCTCCATGGGTCACTCAATTCTTTCGAGAGTAATTTTTTTACCCATTTTATTAATTATTATTCTATTTTACTTATGACGATCCCTTATTTTTTCTGTCAATAACCTATCCCATAGGTAGCGAAGAGTTATTCTTCCTTCTTTTCTAAAAGTCGGAGGTGAACAACACAGAAAAACTCAATAGAGGATCGACGTGGTATTACACCACTGGGAAATGGATAGGTTGGTATCATATGCCTTGTAGATTTTGGTTTTTATTGGAAATTTTTGTGTATAAAAATCCAAAATATGATATAAGACATTGTAAAAGGTGTAGGAAAGTAGATTTTTTGGAATACTATGGCCACTTCCTAGACCAAAGCTTCCAGCTCTATTAACCTTTTTGCTTCAAGAGGCCTTAAATATGTAATTGCTGGTAAGGATTTTCAATATAAATTTTGTTTTAATTGCTCATATGGATTTTAAATACAAATTTTGTGTTTTATGTTGAAATTTGGTATCGGAGGACAGGTGGTTCCCTTAGGCTTTGATCTTTGGCCTAGGGAAAAGTGTCCAAAAGATTTTAATTTTTCTCCTAAAGTGACTTTATAATTTTTATAAAGTTAAAATCTAATTTAAAAGTGACTTTAAGTGATAAAGTTACTAAGTCTAATTTTAAAGTGACTTTTATAAAGTCAATGAAAATTAGAAAGGAAAAGTGACTTTGGAAATAAATGACTAAGTGGGTCTTTATTAAGTGGGGTGAATTAAAAAATAGAAAGTGAGATTTAAATGTGCATTTAATCTCAGCCATTGATCTAAATCTATTTCAGCGATTGGATTTAGAGATCACCCAAAAGTCACTTGGATCACCAAAAGTCACTTGGAGTTATATTAAAGGAGGAAAAGGAGGAAAAGATCATTCATTCTTTCATGAGCAGATTGGGAGAAGGAGAGCAAGAGAGCAAGGGAGATTTCTGGACAAGAAGGAGAAAAAGGCAGCAGTTTGGCACACATACCAGCAGCTCTTCAGCAAAATCAGAACAGCAGAAAGACAAGCAGAATAGCAGCAAGAACAAGCAGAAAAAGCTGATTTTTTTGCTGAAAACTGAGAAGTTTCCAGGTGGTCCGTTGGGCTGAAAACGGATAAGTTTGCTTGCTGAAAAAATTATTTTGCTGTAATTTTTTGCTGAAATTTTCTTGCTGTAAAAAAACATTTTTCAGAAATAAAGAAGAGCTCTCAAACTGGTTTTCCCCAAGAGTTGTAGGGGGTTTTTCCAGGGTCACGTTGACCAAAATATCAGTGTTTTAATGTGTTTTAATGGCTGTTTATTACTGCTGATTTTTATTTCTGCAATTTCCAGCATTCTGTAAAATTTCCAGAATTTGTGTTTTCAGCAAATTTATTTTTTCCAGCTTGTTGAATGTATGGTTATGAGAAAGGGCATTTAACTACATGGGAGAAATAAGAAGAAATTAAAAACCGGGGTGGGAAAACAGAAATTTTAACATGGTATCAGAGCTTGAGTGCTGAAGGGCAGTTTGGGACAGCAAAAGAGAAAAATTACAGCTGCTGATTTTTCACTCAGAAAATTCCAGCAAGGTGATTTTTCATAA
>APFE030042059.1:0-53002 GCA_000404065.3 Pinus taeda
ACACCAATACTACTAGAGCAGAGAAAGAACTTTGACTAGGTTGAATTATACCAGCCTCTAGCATTTTTTCAACCATACGTTCAATTTCACTCTTTTGGGCATAGGGATATCTGTACGGCCTGATGTTTGGAGGAACACTTCCTGGAATCAATGAATAGCATGATCATGATCACGAATAGGTGGGAGACCTTTGGGAGTCTCAAATACCTTGGAATGATTGTCCAAGACTTTTGGGAGATCTGGAGAAATAGATGATTCCGATGTGGAAACATCTAGCGAACATAATTGTGCAATTACACCTCTTTGTTCCTTTTTTAGAAGCTTTGTCATACCATTAGAGCTGATTATCTTTCCTGGTTTCCCTGCAATACCCCTTAATCAACTTCCTTTCATTCCACAGAAAATTTCATGAAAAGTTCTTGAAAATTAAAAGCTATTGTACCCAAGGATTGTAGCCATTGGACTCCTAGTACAACATCAACACCTTCCATTGGAATGGAAAGCATTGGGCTAGTCAATACATATTCTCCCATGGACAGCTTGACATTATGGCATTTTCCAGAGCAATTGATTGTTCCTCCATTTGCAATCATCACTTGACACTCTGGTGCTGGATATAGGAAGCAATTCAATTCTTTTGCTACCTTACAATGAATAAAATTGTGGGTACTTCCTGAATCAATCAACACTATTACCTTTTTCTTCTTGATTTTTCCTTCTATCTTGATGGTTTGAGGAGTGTAATTCCCGCCAATGCATTACAATATATCATCGGATTCATTTGTTCTTCATCTAGGCTTTGTTCCTGGAGTATATCCTCTTCTTTTGACATTTCTTGCTCCTTTTCTTCTTCCTCTTCACAATCTATGTAGAATAATTTCTTCTCAGCACACTTATGACCTTTAGTGTATTTGCTATCACACTGTAACAAAGCCCTTTTGCTCTTTTTTCTTCCAATTGTTATGGTGTAAAACTTATAGGTTGCGGAAGACTAGTGGCAACACCATTTCCGTCTTTATAGATGTGAGTGGTATGCTTCCTAGTTCCCATAATTTTTCTTTCCATTTTTCTTGCTAACCTGAATTCCTTCTCTAATGAATCAGGTTCCCAAAGGCGAACATCATGTTGGATATTATCCTTTAAAGACCCTATGAACACATCAATCCTGTGCTCCTCTGGAATATCTTTTACCCTTATGTTCAATTTTTGGAACTCCTCAATGTGCTCCATATTGAACCCTTTTGTTTGAGACTTATCAATTGGCTAAAAAAAGTGTTGCTTTTGGTATCCTCATAATGTGCTATCAATTATTCCGTAAAAATTGCCCAAGTGATAAATTGTTTACGAGAGAAAAGCCATTGATACCATACAAACTGATTTGGTTCCAAATATAAAGTTGCAATGTGTACCTTTTGTGTGTTTTACACATTATTGAGATCGAAAATTGCTCCATCTGTAATATCCATGTTGCGGGATCCTTGCCATCAAACTTCCTCATATCGATTTTTGGAATATGGTGGGTCTTTGATCCAACATTAGAGTCTATGGAATCATGATTAACATTTATTTTGTTCTCATCATGAGTTTCCTTTACTACCCTTTCACCCTTAGTGACCCTTTCTTGTAGCAACTTATTCATATTTATCTTCAATTCTTCCATATCTGTCTTCAAATCTATCTTCAAATCATCCATCTTAGCTTCCACATCATTCATATTAGCTTCTACACCTTTCTTTAAACAATCCATCTTAGATTTTGTTCATTTTTGTGCAAGTGACACTTGTTGCACTTGGTCTCGTAATTTTGATATATCATGTTGCATTTCTTCCTCTTCTTCATGAGTCATGCTAGAGCTTTCAGGTCGCCTACTAGGTGTTTCCATTTTCTTTCTTCGGGGCATCAATTACTGATAATAATGCTTCATTATGCCCTTTGAATTCCTTCAAAATAAATTTTCAAACCAAGCTTAAGCAAACATTTTAAAAAATATACACATGTTTTTGCACTTTGTAGGAGCTCGATATTGCCTCTGATGTATCTCTGTAATTTCAAATCATCCAACTCGGAAATTACGACCTGCGGTAGCTCTTTGTGTCCTCTTTCCAATGCCACCAGTCTGACCCCAATTGGATTCTCCAATGAAGAGTTATGCCAAATCTCCCATAGTGACCTGATTATAGACTAATTCAGTAGAGCGAACTTGTACGACGTTCCGCGAGTCACTATTTCGACCTCTGGCTCTGAAAAATATATTGAAGAAATTACAATTTGTTCTCTTTCTTCACCTTTTTATGAAATTGCAATCCAATGCTCAAAGAAAAAGTTATGACGATTTTCCCCAGGTCACCTATTTGGAATGTAATTCAGGAGTCTGCAAAAAGACCAATTTCCTCAGATCATATCTCCGCAATTATAGCGAAAAATGCTCTGAAATTCAGACCCAAGATTTAGCGCGATGTCTTCTCAAATGGGTTGTTTTTTCAACTTCCGAAACATCGCAGAAAAAAAGATATAGCGAAAATGCCACGATAACCTGTTTGGAGCAGAGAAACCCTAGAATCCAAAGCTCTGATACCAAATGTTATGAAACCAGCTCAAGAAAAGATAGAAAAGATAGATCAACACCTTAGAATTCAGCCTCTTCGAGGGGGCAACCTCCTTTCAATTACATAAATGAACAATTCTTGGATGATACAAATGAAAAGACCTCCTTTCTATATATAGGAGTCTAAGGGGTCATAACATAATCAAAGCCTACATAACAATAATAATGTAAGGGCACAATAATAACAATAGTGGGCTTCTATGGGGCACAATAGTAACAATATGGGCACAATAGGGGCACAATGATATTAATAAGGGGTACAACTACAATAGTAATGGGGTAATCACTAGTATTATGGGGATCCAACAAAAAACCATATTGTTTTTCTTAACTTTCCACTCAAGATAGTCCAATTCATAGGATTGTGTTTCATGATTTTTGTGTTTGGCATATTTCTTTTGAAATCGATATAAAAATACTATTTTATAACTATCCCAAATCTGATTTTATTTATATTTATGTAACGATACAGTGACATCTAAATGTTAATTTTATTGCATTGGGTTACTTCTTGTTTAGAGAAATGTTATTTTTCGTGTTAGTTCGAACCCAATGTTCGATCTGGGACACAGATCTCAAGCAATTTATACAAAAACACAAAACAATGTTTTGTTACTAAATTAAAAAACATAAGGCTTAATCCTACGATTAGCTAAAGCTCCCCTGCCAGTAAATGTAAGTATTTTTAGCATTTATTTGTTGAATCGATAAGTAATCATGACATTGTTCGAGTGCTTAATAGCATTTACTTTGTTAGCTTGTTTCGCTACTAGCCAATGTTTTAATTTGACTAGATTTGTGCTCAATATTTATGTGCTTAATTTGACGTTCATTCTGCATCATTTTTCTTATTCATGTAAAAACTTTATCAAAATAGAACCATTGGATCTTGGTATTCACATTTCCCGAATACTAAGTGCATTAGTGATTTCACATTTTTGAATTAAACACTTATTATCTAATATTAAATAAAGTATGTTTTTAAATCCATGTGAGGAAGAAGTGTTGTGCGGGAGAACGGGTATGTGGAGCAAAGAACACAAACTTTTTTCCACAATGTTCCAGACTTCTACATACATTCTCCCTCTGCACAGTTCTTCTGCACACTTCTCTTCCACACAATACTACACATTAATCAGTTAATTATTGGTTTTGGCTTGTTAAATTTTAGAGCATAAAAAGTTTGGTTTACATGTATAGCAGATGTGAAATAAGGATAGATGATTAACTACCTCTGCAACCCAAATTCATACCTTAACTCCATATGGTAGACATCTTTAAATTTTTAGTAAGAGAAATAAAGGATCACATTTTGCATCTCCACATGCATTTCCCTTCTACACATTTATTCGACACATTGACATTTTAACCAAGAATTACATGAGTACTTTAGTTTTTCACTAGTTCACATTAGGCTAAAAACTAACATTTTAAAACTAATCTCAGTTTTTTTAATTTTTTAATTTTAATATAGCCTTTAAATTTTCGTGTGTAGAGTTAAGGATGTGCAGAAGAGGTAAATGTTCATGAGAACCTTTATTCCCCCATTTATGCACCTATGCATGCATTACTCCACCACATACTACAAAAGCTCAATCTTGATGTTTTCTCACGTAGATTTTTTGACATTCCGCAACACGTTTTGTGAAATGTCACATAAACTCATCCAACCTCTCATGGTGTAGATCGTTGCATATTTAAAAATTAGTTAAGGCTTAATCCCAACATAAACATTGCATCATTTGAATGCTTAATAGCATTTACTCTAAAGCATTGTGTAATGTTCACTAGCTCTAAACAAATCAAGAAGGTGCAAAGGGCTCTGTAGCTAGTATTTGTTCTAGCAGATTGAAATGATTTGCAAAAGAGGGATATTTGTGAGAGAACCCTTATTCCCCCACATATTCACCTCCACATAGGCTCTCCCTCTGTGCACTTCTTATAAACATTGTAAAATGTCAACTTTCACTGTATTTTACACATATTTTCTCATTCTATGGCAATGTTTTGGTGAAATGTCACAAAAGCTCAATCAACTTCCCACATTGAAGAGTAGCATATATTAAAACATTAATTAAGGCTTAATCCTATTTTTTTAATTTACAGCCTTTGAGAAATGTAGAAATTAAATTAGGGAAATATTTCTTCATTTACCAAAGTATTGGAAAAACAAGTTTTTTCATCCGAAGTTGTGCAACCGCTAAATTAGTAGCTACCTACATTGACATAGGGTATAGCCAATGAATTAAAAGAGGTATATAGACACATGTTATGTCTGTTAATTAAATGGTATTTATTCAATTAGTATGATAAGATGTTATTATGTTGTTCATCGAAGGGCATGTCGAGAACTGCACAACAACCCTCTTCTCGATTCCCAGTTCGATAACGAGGTATGGTGGAATGATTCTATGGTTTGATTTCATTTTATCATTGTTCTTGTATTTAAATTTTTTAATTAGGTCATTTGACTATTCCTGGTTCTTATTGTGTGGTATAATGATTTTTGTATTTTTGTTCTTGTTTGGGTTTTGAAGATTTGTCCTAAGTAGGCAATTCCTGGAGACTGGCTTTATGCTTTTGTGTCTCTATTCTGACTAGCCTCTTGGGGGTACGAAGAGAAGAAAAACCTTTAAATTAGAAAATTTCACAAATAATCAGGAAGTCAAAAATTTCTCTAACATTTTAACTTATTTTTTCATTTTAAACTTTTACATATTCAATTATGCGGAGTAAAGGATGTGTGAAATAGGAGGTATGTATAGGAGAATCGATGTGTGAGAAGGTAGTGTACAAGAACATTGTGTGAATATCTAAGTATGCATTCTAGATATATCTATTATCTACTAATAGTGTATAATAGTAAACGGGCATATTATATTTTATGGACTTTATAATGTGAGGTAAATGAGATGAAAAGTTAAATTGAATGCATAAAATTTTTATTTCTGCACATATTCTCCCTACTGATACTTCTTTCGCACACCTCCAACCTACACAACACTTCTAAACATTAATTTCCATGTTATTTTACATAGATATTTGTTTATAATTTAAGTCAAGCATTTTGAATGATATGTAATTATATGTATAAACTATGTTGTATGATTTTGTTGCACCTTTGATTTGAAATAAAAACATGTGTAGAAGAAAGGTTATATGAAGGAATGCACTTACAAAAACAAGAACACAAATTTTCTTCTGCACACATGAACGAATATTATATCGCATGTTAGTTATGGAGAAAAGTTATTAGAAAACCTAGAGGTAGAGCTAATCATGTGTTTCCCTAATCATGGATGCTTCTTATTCAATATTAAGCCCACGTTAGTTCAATTCAGATGTAATGGATGATTCCCATGATTTCAGTAGTAAAAAAATTGTTAATTGAATTATTCATCCATTTATCACCATCGGTAAACAAACAAACAAAAATTGCTCAATATTGACATAGTTCGATAGTAATAATTGGATCGATATCCCTTTTTTTATTTTCAAGCAACAAATTCATCTCTTAAATGAATATTTACAATAACTGAACTGCACTTTTTTTATCAATTTCCTACTTCCAAGGCCGAATATGCATGATAAATCTACATGCTCTACCATTTTCATTTCTTTCAATAGTTATCGAAACAATTACAACCGGAAAAGTAAAATTAATTCATACTTATTATATTTTTACAATCATTGCAAATTTCAATATTGACATAAACTCAAATAATGAAAACAATAAAAAATAACTAGATTACATGCAATCAAAAGAAATGCCATAATTCATGAAATTTGGACAAATTACAGTTGATGCTTTATTACATTCAATATGATTCTATCTTAGTAATCGGTGTAGCAGATAGAAATATACCCACATGGCATCTAAGGCAGTGTTCCTTAAGTGATCATCATTATTACATTGCTTCGGAAACCTCTATTCATATGCATATAATCAAAGTAAATACAGATCTCAGATTGAGTCATTTACTTTACAAAAACTTACGTATTATTTCAAGGAATCATGGAAATGTTGTCACCACATTCTCTAATTTGTTACCTTTGATGGTTGTTATCTTTGAGTATTGAATAAACTAAAATCACAATTAGTTACTTCTTTTTGTATTGAATTATGTAGGTCTCTCAGCTTCTTCATCGTCCTTGTTCCAACAAGATGATAAATGAGAAGATAAGACAAAGAGTACCATAAATGTTCTTACCATAAAGAGTATAGCTATATACTATGAGTTTCTCATAAATGTCAATTCAAATTTTTGCCTCATTCGTTTCTATGTATTGAACTTTGGCCTTTGATCTCATTAAGATTATGGGTTTACTCAGTAATGTATATTGTGCCATGCTGATTTTTGCAATGTTGAAACAAGAATACTTAAGCTTCGTATTCAATTTCACTTTTGGATTTTGAACAAGGGTCCATATTTCATTAGCTAGTGTTCCCGCATTCATTATGACCTGGACAACCTTTAAATGAGAGGAACTTGTTATATTTTCTTCTTACTATAAAAAATGTAACAATGTGACAACTTTGTAGCACGAACAAACAAGAACCACTAGCAAAATTCAATAGGATTTAATTTACTTAAGCTCTAAATATATGATGATTTCATCATTACTCTGGTCTAAACGGTTATGATTTCAATAGTACTTACCATTAAGATTTGAAAATATGTTAATCATAGGAATAATGTCCTA
This sequence comes from Pinus taeda, assembly GCA_000404065.3. NCBI lineage: Eukaryota > Viridiplantae > Streptophyta > Pinopsida > Pinales > Pinaceae > Pinus > Pinus taeda. The sequence goes on from APFE030042059.1 coordinate 7,310, forward strand.
ATTACATGTCAATTCACCCAATAAATGTCGAAAAGACTAATTTATAATATTGATGGATACGACCTTCTTGATTTTTTTGCAAGAAGTAATCATTACACAATGCATTATAGTAAATACTATTAAGAATTCGAGCAATGTTCTGATTGTGTGTTATTTCACTAAATAAATACTTACATTTATCGAGAAGGGGGGCTTTGTTAATCATAGTTTTAAGCTTTAATTCTTATTTTAATATGTTACTAAGCACTTGAACGATGTCTTGATTACATGTCAATTGATAGAATAAATGTCGAACAAACTTATATTTACCAGCAATGAATCTTCTGCTAATCATAAAATTAAGTCTTAATTAATTTTTTTATATCCACTAATCTATTTCATAGGAGGTTGGTTGAATCTATGTAACATTTTGCCAAAATGTTGTCGCCAAATAGGGAAATGTGTAGAAGAAGTGTGTGGATGGGGTCCACACATCATTTCAATATGTTCTAACGGATACTAACTCTAGAGCCATGTGCATCTTCTTGACTAGTTTACAAGTAGTAAATGCTATTAAGAACTCGAATGATGTTTTGATTATGCATCGATTCGCCAAAAAAATGTCGAAAATACTAATTTATAGTATTAATGGATACGATCTTCTTGATATGTTTACAACCAGTAATCATTAAACAATGTGTTAGAATAAGTTTTTTTAAGCACTCAAATGATGACTTGATTACACGTCAATCCATTGAATAGATGTTAATAGTACAACTAAGCCTTAATTAAATTTTTAACACTTAGTGTGAGTTGTCTACACCATAGTTAGTATCTATCACCACAAGTTTCCACACCTCTTCAAACATTTCCGTCTCGGCATTGTTTTTCCATATATGGATGCCCTTCACACTTGTCCTTTCTCGCATGTTTTGGTACTAAACACTTTCAACGTTTTGTACACCACTTGTTGTCATTAAAAAGATTATGTGATACAATATTTAGTTAAAGTACATGATTAATGCTCTAATTGCAAAGGATTAACGCTAATGTTCTGTTATGATGGAAAAGCACTCTCATGATGAAAAGAAAAATGTTTACTTTTCTTAGTAATCCTTGATTTTAGTGGTATATCGTGAGTTGTTTTAGTTGTCAATGTGTACAAATGATATGGACAACATGCTTGAATTTAGCCCCTGTAATAGTGACATGTGTTAATCAGATAAAGACATGCACTAATTCTTCGGTTAAATGACATAAAGTTTGTCATATCACAGATTTTGTTAGGTTTTTCTCTCCATTAGCTCTAAACAATACATTATGAATTCATGTTGAAAATGAATAACTAAGTCTCACGTGGCTAGTGTGTTGTATTGCCATCTGTCACTTATTTTGGCCAGAAGCATCCTACCACATTTTCTTGTTTTGGGCAATATGTCAATACTTTTCACACTGCAATAGATCAACTTTCACGTCATTTTACATACATTTCTTGAGTATTTTTAACGTTTATTGAGTGAATCAACTCATAGTCAGTAAACCATTCCAATACTTGCTAGCATTTACTTTAAAGCATTGTGTAATAATTATTGATTGTAAACAAATCAAGAAACCCACCCTTATACGTTAATCACCCACCCTTATGTTGCACCTAATATACACGTAACCCAAACTTTTCATGCCCCAAACTTTAATAAGCCAGAACCACTAATTAATTTATTAATATGTAGTGTGCATGAATGTATGTGGAGGTACGTGACATTGCCAAACAAAGTTTCTATTCCTTGCTCCTTACACCAGTTCTTTCGCACAACACTTATTCCTCACACACATTAATAGACTTAGATTTATCATTAGTAATGTTGATTTCGATTGTATGGTAAGCTAATCTCTACATAAGGATATGTGAATATTGTAATCACAGTATATGTGTAGTCAGAATATCATAGAGATAATTTGAACTCTAATCACCTTTCGCACAGGTGGGTTTAAAAATTATTGTAATTTATCTGAGTATGTGGGGAAAAACATCATTGAAAGGATATGTGGAAGAGGAGTGCGCCTAGAAATACCACTATTCCCCCACTTCCGCACCTTCATACACATATTATTTTAATCTGCTATGACAAATATTAGTTGTGAAGCCCTGTGCATCTTTTTTTTTTTTGGTAGGTAAGCACCCACGGGGATTTGAACCAGTGACCTATCGCAAGGAGTGCCTTAACAATGCACCCATTCACCATCAATCCAAAGCCCCGTGGGTTGAAGCCCTGTGCATCTTATTCATTTTTTTACAAGAAATAAATGATATTAATCACTCGAACAATGTGTTAATTATGGGTCGATTTGTTGAATACATGTCAAGAATACTATTTTATAATATGCAAGGAAATGATCTTCTTGATATGTTTACAACTAGTAATCATTATACAATGCATCAGAATAAATGTTATTAAGCGCTAAATAGATGTTAATAGTACGACTAAGCCATAATTAATGTTTTAATACTGGGGGTGGAGTCCTATGCACTTCAGTAAGTATCTGTCACTATAGGTTCCCACATTAGTCAATAAAAAATTCATTGAAACCACATAATGTACAGGAAGTTTTATTATTTTCATTATCGAAGATTTGTAGTTCTATGTTTTATTTTTTTTTATTTTGAAAGATGTTATATGTTTAAATATTTTATTCTTAATTGATTTAATTTCATTGTGCGAAGTGTGGAGGTGCAGAGGAAGCTTTCATTGTGCTTCCTCCGCACTCCACACAATGAAGCCTTCCTCTACACTTCCACACTCTGTCCAATGAAAAGATTTCTTTGCACCTCCACACTCGACACATTGAAAGCTTCCTCCACACCTTGGAGTTAAATTGATATATTAATTTTGTGTGACTTACATTCTTGAGTATGCACTTGCTTCATATATAGTATTGTTGAGTGTTTGTCTTGCCTCAATTTAATCCAGCTACATAATTTTCTATATCTTCAACAGTTCAAGGCCACTATTATAACAATTGCAAAGTGTGTATATCTCAAGGTTTAGCTTTCATTATGCAAAGTGCAGAGGTGTGGAGGAAGATTTCATTGTGAGTAGTGTGGATATGTGTCTTGTGAAGAGGAAGTGTTCTTAAATAATGAGAAAATGTGGACCCCGCACAAAGAGGCGGGGACTATCTTGTTATGTAGTTATCACCCCTCTCTAAATTTGTATAGGTTTTTAATGCCCTCTAAAATGCTCACAAGTATCTTCCTTTGTAGTTTTATTTTATATAACAATATTGCTGACCTTTATTATTATTATTATTATATTATTATAATTATAAATTATAATTTTATGATATTTCTTGTTTTTATAATAACATTTCATCACTTTTAATATATCATATTTGTTGGTTCTTCTTTAACTTATAGTTGTTTTCTGATGTTGATAATAATAGATGGTTTATCATTATGATAGTATCTTTTGTGTATTTTTTAGAATTTTGTTGTATATTAATGTTTTTTAATATTGAATGATGTATTTAAAAAATAATAAAATTATATATAAAGGTTTTTATTATAAAATTTTAATATTTAATTTTTTAATAAAAATTTTCAAAAATTATATATAATATAAATTATTGTAGAATATTTTAATTAATAATTGTTCTTGTTGTTGGTTAGGAATTTGAATTTTGAATCTTATAATTTACATAATACATCATAATACAACAATAAATAATTCAACTGTGAGATTTACAACCCAGTATAGGGGTAGATGTGTAGGCATAAATGTTTGTAAAATTAATAATTTAACATTTAACATAAACATTTAATATTTATATCTCGACTAGATTAAAAAATAATACAAGGTTAAAATTAATATAGATAGATTTCAATATGGGGGAGATGTTGTAGTGTGGGTGTAAACATTTAAATCTTGCCTCAATTAATAATAAAAAGTTAAAAGTAATAAAAATAATAAAATTCAATTTGTTATATTGTAATTTTGTTTTGCAATGCATCTTAGCCCCTCCAAGTCAAGTTATAAATTAGGCTATGGGAAAAAATGCATAAATGATAGACAAGTCATCCTATAGTCTTGCTTTGGTAGGAAATAATAAATCGAGATGTGAAGTGGATAAGTAAATTGCTTGCTCAAGCAAAATAACCTACATTAATTTTAGTTAGTAGTAACCACTAGTAAGTCTACACATTTATAGTTTTACTCCTACATAAGTGATGAAGAGAACATAAATAATGGTGGAAGTAGCTCATGTAAGTTTCATATCCATTCAAATACTTGCTTAAACTATGGTGGGAAATATATAAGTTATTTTCAAATATTTTATTTTTTGGATGGTTTAACTGCACAACTTAAGAACAAAAATTCACTACACAAGTATCTAAAAATCATGCATGAATATTGCAACTATATCCATAAATTATGGCTTAAAATATGTAATATATTTATCCACATGGCATTATATTGTGCAAAGGCTGCAACAAGGCCTTCAATTTATTGTCCAATCAAATGTTTGAAAATTAATTTTTTTACTAATATTGAAAAATAAATATTTATTTTTCAAATTAAACAATATAATTTGCATTGGTCGATTGTTAGAGTCATGCCTTGGAAAGGACTAATAATGATTCCATAATCATATTTAAAATTAATTAATAAGCACATAAAAACTTAATACTTACAATATAACAAGTTTATAACCATGGATATCCACCCCCACTTTACCATAAATATTATTAACTTGTAAAGAGGTTTTGTTACAGTACCACAGGTTATCAATACCACATGCCTAAAAATTATAACTCATTTCACAATAAAAAATAAAAAATTAAAATATATTAGACGTTACATATATCATTGATTACATATAATGACAATTATTGATCATATGGATTGAGGGGTAAGAGAGAGAGAGAGAGATGATGCAGGGAGAGAGAAGAAGAGAGGGAGGGAGATAGTGACAGAGTTGGAGAGAGAGAGAGAGAGAGATGGTGCAGGGAGAGAGAAGAAGAGAGGGAGGGAGATAGTGACAGAGTTGGAGAGAGAGGGGGGGGGCGGAGGGAGGTGTGAGAGAGAGGGAGAGAGAGGGAGAGAGAGGGAAGGAAGAACACAGACATATAGAGATAGAGGTAGAGATAGAGGGAGTGACAAGGGAGAGATGGAGAGAAAGTAGGGGAGAGAGGATAGGAGGGAATACATAGAGAAGGAAAGGAGAGAGAGATGGAGGGTGGAGAGAGTGAATGAGAGAGGGAGGGATATAGTGACAAAGTTGGAGGGTTTAGAGAGAGAGAGAGATGGGGGAGAGAGATAGAGGGAGGTGGGAGAGAAAGGGAGAGAGAGGACTTGAGGGAGAGAAGGAGAGAGCAAGGGAGAGAGAGATGGAGTTGGGGAGGGGAGAGAGAGGGAAGAACAAATACATAGAGAGATAGAGGTGGAGAGAGAAAGGGAGTGACAAGGGAGAGATGGATAGAGAGTGAGTGAGAGAGGGAGTGACAAGGGAGAGATGGAGAGAGAGTGAGTGAGAGAGGTAGTGATAAAGGGAGAGAGGGAGTGATAAGGGAGAGATGGAGAGAGAGTGAGTGAGAGAAGAGAGGAAGGAAGAGAAAGAGAATGATAGGAGAGAGAGAGAGAGAGAGAGAGACACGAAGATGGAGGGGGGAGAGAAGGAGATAGGGAGGGATATGGTGACAGAGCTGGAAGGCAGAGAGAGAAAGAGAGAGAGAGAGAGAGAGAGAGAGAGAAAAGGGGGGAGAGACAAAGGGAGGTGGTAGAGAAAGGGAGCGAGACGAAGGAAAAGAGAGGGCCTGAGAGAGAGGAGGATAGTGGGAGAGAGAGAGAGATGCAGTTGTAGGAGGGAGAGAGGGGGGGAGAAGAGATACATAAAAAGAGAAAGGTGGAGAGAGAGAGAGGGTGACAAGGGAAAGATGGAGAGAGAGTGAAGGAGATATTAGAGCAGGAAGGAAGAGAGAGAGAGAGAAGCAAAGAGAGAGGGAGAGATGGATCCAGCCTAGATATGGTATGTGTGTATATAAAAACCAACCTAGATCCATCTTAACGCTAGATCTATCAGGAATTGAGAGGGATCGAATCTTTCGAGGTGCAAACCTCTTTTTTAGTACAAAACTTGATGAAAGGTTTTCACCTCGAAAGATTTGATCCCTCTCGACGTCTGATAGATTCAAGGTTAAGATGGGTCTACGTTGGTTTAATTATATTTAAAAAATAAACATAATCATTATTTACCTTTATTATATAGAAAAATAAAGTTTATTATATATAATATATATATATATATATATATATATAATAATTTTAAATATATATTTTTTTATTATTATAGAGCATATAAAATATATAATAGATTTTTTTAAATATAAGGAAAATATGTCCATGGGATCTGGATAGATGGTGATCGGGTGCTTGTTAAGGACTCCTTGATGGAAGTCACCTGTTCAATTTCTGGCCCGATCAGGTGATATATGGACACATGAAGATGTAGTCCCACCAAGCTTTAATATAATATTATATTATAGAATAGATAAGATAGATATTACTAAAACATTATTATGTCAAGAGGTGCTCTCCATCCCAGTATGCAGGAGATGTCTTGTCTATTCCCTGTTATATAAATATTTGACCGATCAAATTACACAAAAATAAAAATAAAATTATTATAATTATAATTATTTTTTTGTTAAGCTTGGCAGATCCATCCATTTTCTATTATATATTAGGCAAATTTACACCACACAGGTTGATCGGGTAGCTTCAACTTGCACCGAGGGGAAACCAAGTTTGTTGGCAACTGGTCAGCATTATAGGCCATCCAAAAATAGAATTGTTTCAGTCTTTCTAGCCAAGCTAGATAAGTCTCGATCTCATGTACAGATACTACATAACTATAAAAACTAGCATATGCAACAGGAAAATTAAAAGCTAACCACATAAACAAAAACTATGCATGGGGAGTCTAGTATTTCTACTCATCTGAGGCAGAAGCAACACGAGCAAGATCTTCAGTAGTTGCCCTTGGCATTCCATATAGCTCTAGAATGCAAGGGATGTGGCGGTCAATTCGATCCATCCTGATGTCTTGTTCGTGCAACTAGAAGAGGATTTTCTCCATATCTTTTTTATCTTTTGGTAGGCCCTGCATTTTAACCGCCATCCCCACAAAGATTTGTTCCATCATTTTTCCAAGAAGGATTTTCATTAAGAAATACAAATAAAGGGTGTGTTTAAACTGAGTAATTCTCCCACGGGTATTCCCTGGATCTGGGACCAGCGTCCTCCAATTGTCGAGCTCATCCTCTAATTCGCTTTCCTGCTTAATCTTCGCTTCCTAGTCTTCTATAAAATTCTGAATTCCCATGTTTGTCCCATCTCGATATGTCGATGTTGCCTCTGTTATGAGGTGTTCGACAAGCTTACAACCCCTACGAGCTTTTAACGTGCTCGACCCCTTGTCTGTCCCAGGGGTCGGAGCTCTCCTACCATGCCCATGTCCTCTCATTGCTCGAGCCATAACCTGCGTAATGGAGATCTGTTGACATCCAAACAAAGTTAGGTTCATCAAACCTTGCTCAACATCCCACCATTTCCATTCATACATTGCCTCTCTTACATACTTCTCTTCCTGAGTGTTAAGGTAGCCCAGAGCCCACAGGTGGCCAAGGGAAGTGGGTTTCAAACTCTTCTCCCAAAGCTCCTCATAGTATCCCTCCCCCTTTCTATGGCTAAATTGGTGATCATCTCACTACATTTGGATCCAAGCCCACAGGCTCGTCCAGAGCCTGGCAGGATGCCTGCAAATATACCCAATTTTTGCACCCTTAGCTAATAGATGCAAATCATGGATTTGCTTGCCCCTCCACCCAGATTGTCGCTAGGGGTCCCTAGCTTTGCCCTCAGTGCCATGCGGGTTCTCAGCTTCCCAAGGGTCTCTCTACATCCTACTGCCATGGCTGAATTCCCATCCCCCTACCCTCAGCTCTTTAGTGCCTCTCTCTTCAGCACCCAGCCCCCCAGGAATTGTAATACCACTATCCCTTATTCCTTTGGCCTGAGAAACTAAAGATAGACCCGCATATCTTCTCAGCTCACATTTTCCCACTCTGCAACCAAGGTTCTGGCTCGATTGGGATAGAATCATAAGGCAGAACTAGGCCATGGCATACCCTTTCCACCCCCAATGCATCCCATACAAAGATAATCCCCATTGCGATATCTTATTTCCCCTCCCTTCCCCCAATAGAACCCCAGCCAGATCATGGAATCAATGGAGGAGGAGGACCAAATTACATACCTGGAATCTGTTTTTTATCCGTAGCCAAGGTTCCTTGCTTACACCCTTCCCCAACTCTAAGTCGCCTCCCGTATCCACATCTAATCTCTCCTATCCTGCACGTCGAATGCCTTAACCTTCTCTGCCACCCTTCCTTATTCCTTTCTCCGCCACCTTGCCCACTCACCATCCATGCATTCATTCCGAAGGACATCGCACCCCCTACCTTGAGCATGTGGGGGGTGACAGTTGTTATGGCCTTTGTACTACCCATATCAAATCCTAGCTTGGCCTCTTTGACATCTACCTGCATCCCAGTCAGGAGATTATAATTATAATTATTAATTAAAACATTTTGACTTCTTAAATTACATAAAAATAAAATGAATTTAAATAAAAATTAAAAGTCAATAGGGTCTTGGATATACGGTGATTGGTCCGTTAAGGCACTCCCTGATGTGAAGTCACTAGTTCAATTCCATGCCCCAATCAAGTTTATGTATTGGACTTGATGGATATGTAGTTAATTCCCTACCTCAATCAGGGTTATATATTGGACTTGATGAAGATGTAGTCTTGCCAAGCATATTGGGGTGATATATTGGACATGATGAAGATGTAGTCCCACCAAGCTTAAAAAATACTTGATGAAGATGTAGTCCTGCCAAGCATATCAGGGTGATATATTGGACATGATGAAGATGTAGTCCCACCAAGCTTACAAAACCACCCCTATTGGACATGATGAAGATGTAGTCCCACCAAGCTTACAAAACCGCCCCTATCAGAGTGATATATTGGACATGATGAAGATGTAGTCCCACCAAACTTACAAAAAAAGACAGTAGTTAAAGTCACAGGTTCAATTCCGACTATGGGAGAGATCTTGTATTGTATGTAAAGAGTTTAAACATTTAAATATTTGCTCAATTAATAATAAAAAGTTAAAATCAATAAAAATAATAAAATTTAATTTGTTATATTGTAATTTTTTTTTCCACAATGGCTTAGCCCTACAACTCAAGTTAGAAATTATGTTCTACTAAAAATTGCATAAATAATTATAAGTTACATTGGTTAATGTTAAATTAATAATGGTTGATATTCAAGTCATCCTATAGTCTTTCTTTGGTGGGAACTGATAAATTGAGAAGTGAAGTAACTCCTGTAAGTTTCTAATCCATGTTTTTACCCAAAGACTTGCTTAAATTATGAAACTTTCTTAAATTATTGTGGGAAGTAATTGATGGTAAATAGTTATTACTTGAGTATAAGTTATTTTCAAATATTTTATTTTTGGATAGTTTTCCTGGAAAGCTTAAATATAAAAAATCACTACAAAAATAGCTAAAAATCATGCATGAATATTTCAACCATATCCATAAACTAGTACAACCACATAAAAATATTAATGTGGTTGAAATAGCCGAAGGCTTTATAAATATAACAAAAAAACTATTGCAACAAAAAAATTATTGCAACATGAAGAATAATGTCTTACCAATGTACACATTTACCTAATTAACCATGTATAAAAGGTTATGGCTCAACTTTAACTTGAGAAAAAAAAGGAATTCTAAAATTGACCATTTTGCTAAATAAAATTCTTATATATTAATTTCCACTTCTAATTAGAGTATGAACTTATTAGAATTGGAATAATCTCAAATCCCTAGTAAATTTGTGGGGTGGGAGCCATGTGGCACGAATCTAATTTAATTTGAGAAAAAAAAAAAATTACACATATTATTGTAAAATGGACCATTTTGCTAAATAAAATTTTCTTATATATTAATTTCCCCATCTAATTAGAATATGAACTTATTAGAATTGGAATAATCTCCAATCCCTAGGAAATTGGTGGGCAAGAGCCACATGGACGAATCTAATTTTTTTAATTTATTAAAATTCAATGCAACCTAACAAACTTTGTAACACACTATAGTCGTTGATAAGCATTAAGACTAAGCATATGTTGAGCATATTCCGGTGAGAATCAATCTAGGTCGTCAATTAAAAAAAATTCAACAAATCCTCATCCACCTTAAGTTGAAATAAGAAGCCTTTAGCAATTATGGTGTAAAATATGTAAGAGAGTTATCCACATGGCAGCATATTGTGCAAAAGTTGCAATAATACCTTCAATTTATGGTCTAATTAGATGTTTGTAAATTAAAATTTTTAATAATATTTAAAAATAAATATTTATTTTTCAAAACTAAACATTATAAATTGCATTTTTCAATGTAAACTATATGATAACACCCCCTGCCCAGGCCCCACCCCCACCCACCCCCGCCCCTCTCCCCCCCACTCTACCATGGATATTATTAACTTGTAAAGAGATTTTGTTACAATATCATGGACCAATAAAATAGCTTATCAATACCACATACCCAGAAACCATAACTTATTTCACAATAAAAAATTCACATATATAATTGATTACATAGACTAACAATTCTCAGTCATATGGAGAGAGAGAGAGAGAGAGAGAGAGAGGAATGATGACAAAGGAGGGGAGGGAGAGAAAGATGGAGTTAGAGGGAAAGAGAGAAGGATGGAAGAACAAATACATAAAGAGATAGAAGTAGAGAGAGAGCAGTGACAAAGGAGAGATGGAGAGAAAGTGAGGGAGAGAGGAGAGGAGGGAAGATGAAGAGAAGGAGAGTAGAGAGAGGGGGAGAGAAAGGGAAGAGAGATAGGGAGACATAGAGATGGAGGGGGTAGAGAGGGAAGGAGAGAGGGAGGGAGATAGTGACAAATTTGGAGGGTAGAGAGAAAGAAAGAGATGGGGGGGAGATATAGGGAGGTGGGAGAGGAAGGAAGAGAGATAGGACTTGATAGAGAGAAGGAGACGGGGAGGTAAAAAGAGATGGAGTTAGACGAGGGGAGAAAGAGAGGGAAGAATGAAGACATAGAGAGATAGAGGTGGAGAGAGAAAGGGAGTGACAAGAGCGAGATAGAGAGAGTGTGAATTGGAGAGAAGAGGAGGGAAAAGAAAGAGAAGGAGAGGAGATAGGGAGGGAAAGAAGAGAAAAAGAGAGAGAGAGAGAGCGAGACAAAGAGATGGAGGGGGAAGAGAAGGGGAGAGAGAAGGAGATGGGTAGGGAGATAGTGACAGAGTTGGAGGGCAAGGAGAGAGAGAGAGAGTGATGGGGGGGAGACAGAGGGAGGTGGGGAGAAAGGAAAAGAGAGAGAAAAGGTAAATAAAATATAAAAATTATTTAAATTATTTTTTGTTATTTAATTTATATTTAATTAGCTTTAATTTGTTTGGAAAAATGTATTTTAATGTTTGTGTTATTTATAACTTTTTTATATGATATTTTTGCATTTAGTAGAATATTACAAAATCTTAGAAGTATTATTGTTTACTCGCATTAATAATATTTTTAATAACCTTTTTAAAAAGAATCAAAATGATATTAAAAAAAAAAAAAAAATCATTTGTTTAGATATGTAAGATCATTTATTTTCAAGTGTCAAAATTTCATTAAAGGACTAAAGTACATTTCAAACATGAAATTTAGTGAAAGAGGTTTAAATGAATTAAATTTGGTATAGCAAAATCTATAAGAGAAAAGAAGGCAATGTAAAACTAGGTGTTCCCATGCAAAATAAAGAGTAAGAATGACAATCCACCAACAGAAGCACAAAAGCTCAATTTGTATGAGGAGAAGAAGGGGGGACCAAATTGCAAAGTTTGAAGAGAAGTAAATCTAAGACATAGTACTAGAGAAGTGGTGTGCAGTATTGTGTGTTAAGATCAATGAGATTTAAAATTGATGTGAGGTTGAAGATTGCAGATCTAAAGCACAAAGAATTGAATCAGTGAATCAAAAAAAGAAAGATTGTTGCAAAGGATAGTGCAGTAAATATGATAATTAAGTTATTGGTAATATTTTTAATTAAAATGGCCATGGATCTAAATTTGAAAATGAGATGAAAAGGGGATATGATGGGCAAAGTAAGTTGTTGCTTGTATATTAGGGGATTCAAGTCTCCTTCAACTTGGTGCCTGTAAAGATCAGGGGGTTGGTGCCTCCAACAAGTTAGTGCTTACAAACATGAGGGGTTTGTCTACAAAATCTTATGTAAATCGAAGTTGTGGCTTACATTTATAATATAACTAAAATAATATTTGTTGTTCTCTGCCATATGGGTTTCCACGTAAATATCTTATGTGATTGGTGCATTGTTGTATTTTTTAATGTATTTGAGTGGTTAAATAATTATGAAAAAAATTATGATGTTGATTCACTTCCCCCCTCCCCTCACCTCTTAGTATTACCTTGATTCCCAACAATTGGTATTAGACCAGATTCCTTCAGGAATAGCCTAACAGTCGAAAGGTAGATCGAAAGGGTATTAATGGCCAACCAGGATGCTTTTTTGTCTAACAAAGCACAACTAATGCACCCTCACACCACCACCACCCCCCCCCTCCCCCGCGTCTCAATATTACCTTGATTCCAAAAAATTAGTATTAAAGCAAGTTCCTTTAAGAATAGCCTAACATCTAGAAGGTAGGTCGAAAGGGAATCAATGGCTAGTCGGGATGGATTTTTCTCAATCAAATCACCTATATTTGATGGGACAAATTATACGTTATGAAAGATAAATATGGAATCTTATTAATGTATCTTGGTGTTGATATATGGATGTCTATTGAATTTGGATACACAATTATAGCAACTCCTCCAATAGATCCATATGGAAGAAGGGCCTACTCAAACAATGCAAAGGTAAAAAAATGCAATCATCTTTTGTCCTAATCAATTTGAACTTTTCAAAGTAATACATTGTAAATATACCAAGGGGATCTAGCTTAAGCTATACAATAAATACGAAGGAGACACTAAGGTAAATAAAGATAAACATCAAACTCACAAAATGAGGTTTAAAAGTATAAAGATGAATGAGGATGAAAGTATTGCAGAATTCTTTCTTAAATTTGATGAATTAGTTAACACCATTTGAGATCTTAATGAAAATATTGATGAAAAAGTTGTTGTTCAGAAAGTATTGAAATCTATCCCCATGAGATTCAATGCTAAGATCTTTTCCATTAAGGAGATGAAGGACCTAGACACTCTCACGATAGAAGAACTACATGGAACTCTCACAACATATGAAATGAGGATTGTAAAAGAGAGGTCAGAACCAAAGGAGGTTTCCTTCAAAGTCTCAAATAAAAATAAAGAACAGAAATATTGATCTAGTCATCATAAGCAAAGGTAGCTCAATTTGTGAGGAAGCTAAAAACGAGATCTAGTAAATATAAAAGTAATTTGCCTCTTACATGTTTTCATTACAATAGAATTGGTTAATTTTCTCCTAAATGTCCTTACTCTAAGCATAAAATATGGAAAAGGAAAGAGATCAAAAGAGTAGACTCAGAAAAAGGTAATCATTATTTTGATGAAAAATCCTTTGATCTTCAAAAGATTTGATTAGAATAAGCAAACCAAATTAAAAAAATCCTTCTACAATGGCTAAAGGATAAGAAAAACAGTCAAGATAGATTAGAGGATGATAATACATCTATGAAACAATAGATATCCAAGAAACATCAAAAGAGAGATCCAAATACATATGAAGAAGTTATCATCTCTCTAAAAACCCAACTTGAAGAAGAAAATAGAAAGATCCTCACAAATTAGTTGACAGAATGGGAGAATAATTGTCAAAAGTTAGAAGCAGATGTTGTTTCTCTAAGAAAAAATTTAGAGAAAACCAAGGCCAAAAATACCTCAATATAATATTTTCTAAAGGATTAGAGACACTAAATAACATCCTCAACATCCATATATTTCCAGCAATCAAAGTAGGTTTGGATTACAAAACTCCCCACGTGATTACAAAGGGTGAGTATACTTCATTATCCGAGAAAAGGAAGAATCCCTTAGCTACGAAAATGAACTTAAATGAAGGATTAGTCATATTAATAGAGGCGTTGACAAAAGGACATATTAGAAAATAAACGATTTCATCAACTCCATGAATGGAACTAAAAGAGAATCAAAGGGTCAACAAGAAAGGCAATGAAGTTTCAGTAGAACCACTCCTCCATGAAGACCATATGCTCTCTCAAATACCCAAGTTTCTTTTATGGATATTGTTACTCATGTCATAACTTCATACTTAATGTTGTTAACTGCAGAGCTCAAAATTTTATTGGAAATAAAATTGTTAGACACAATGAATTTTCAATTTCTAGATCTAGGAATTTCTATGTTGGCAAGAACAATGCATTTTCTCCCTTATTGAACGAGATTGAATGTTATAATCATAATAATTTTGGGCACAAATAAAGTGAATGTAGAATCATATCCTACAATTTTCCTAGGAAGCAGTTTCTTGATTCAACACCAAGAAAACGCAAACAATTGAAGAAGAACCCAGAAAAATCTAAGGAATTTGGATTCCCATTATATGCCCACAACCAAGAAGGAAAATAGTATATTAATAGTGGGTTCTCAAAGCACATGACAGGGGACAAAAGTAAATTCCTCTCTTTAAATTAAGAAAGAAAAGAAAGTGTAACATTCGGTAATAATGCATTAACAAAGATAACAGGAAAAGGGATGATTAATCTAAATAAAAATACTAAGGCTAAAAACATCTTATATGTTAATGGTATAAAGCACAACCTACTGACATTAAGTTAAATGTGTTAAATTTTCTTAGGGAGACATTGTTCTTTGCTATGATAGTTTCATTTCATCATAAATACATTAATTTCACCCCGTATCATCATTACATTATTCATATCTACACCATTATACATCAACATATGCAATTACATAGAAAGAAACAACATCACCATCATCATCAATGCAATGGAATATAAAAGGAACAACAGAAGAAAGAATGCACACACAAAGAGACACCAAGATTAGTCTAAGACCTGGGAAAAACCCACTATCAGGAAAACCCTTCCAAATCTTCTTCTTCTTAGATCGTCATCAAATGATGTAGAAAAAGAGAGTGCATTGATCCATAACTTTATCTATCCCGCAAAACAAGAATGTTATATATATGAGATAGATCTAATCATGTTAGGAATCAGAATCCTCATGTTGATGGTTGTAATGTGTTGTCACAAACTGATGTCAATTGTTGTATAATATTGTCATTATGCCGAACACTGTTGAATACTATTGTCAATGTCAATGACCTCAATAAATATGTTTGTAACGGAAACTAACAAATCAGATCTACAGATCCGTATAACAATAGAGAGGAACCCAAATCTACCTGATCACTGAAGTTGACTGAATCCAAGATGTCAAACCCTAGATCTAAACTCTAGTCGCTCTTATCCAAACTATCTATGTGCAATTGAAACTTCTAGGTCACTCTCACGAATACAATATGTGAGCGATTGTGACTGTAAAGTCACTCCCAAGAGGTCTTTATGCATGTGACTTTGGCATTGAGCTGTAAAGACCCAAATTCACTCCCTAGCTAGTCTGTGTGAGCAACCGAAAAACCAAAATCGCAACCTTGCTAAGTTGTGCGAGCGACCGAGATGACGAGGTCGCTCCCAGGGCTACTTGGTGCGAGCGAACGGGGATCAGAACCTTCTAATCTGCCACTGAACCCAGAGTCGCTCCCATAAGCCTTTGTGCCAGTGTCCAGGGTATATATTCTCTCTCATGGGCTTGTGTACAAGTTACCAGGGACCAAAATGCCATGTTCTGTGCCAACGACTGAGATCTAGAAGACCCTAACCTTGATTGAACCTTTCGCCTATTTCGAACCCTTGAGCGAACTCCTTCCGTCAAACATGTGTGAACCAATACAAAAGAGAAGAGAAGATGTGTTAAAATGAACTTGATGTATCTTCCATTTATAGGATTTCCTGAGGGGTCACTTGGGGTTAAGACTGACCCAAGCAGTTACTCATGTGGTTAGGGTCGACCCATTCCATAATACATGTGTGAATAAAATAATTCATAAATCAACTTTTGCTTAATGAAATTGAGTGATCTTTAGATCGGCTTTTGTCCTCTCAAAAAGAGGAATCTAATGCAACCATTATCTTGGTAACTTGAACTATCCAAGGTGTAATTTTACAGCAATTGCAAAAATTAACACTCCCTCTCAACTAGGGAGAACTCCACCTGCCAATATCTATCCATTGAAAAATATACCATTCTGGAATCTTTGAGTGTCATCGCGAATCATCACGGATCATCTCTGTTATGTAATCATCGGGCCATGTCGATATCAAGTGTCTCCTCATCACAAATCATCATTATACATCTCGATTTATCCTTTGCTTATTTTGGTTTGTTTCTTGATTGTTCATGCTTGTATGTTGATCATTCTCGGATCTAAAAGAAGAAGAATGTGTTACCAGAGGGGTGCTCAAGCTACCACCCTCTATCCATCAAGTTGTTATCTGGAATCTTTGCTTGCGGTGATCTAAATGGGAAAAATAGTTTTGTTGTGCTAAATTCCTCTTCAGAATATGTAAAAGTGCTTAAGGATTCATGAGTTTAATTGCAAGTTTAAAGATGAGTTTTTGAATGTTTTTATGTAAATTGCATGTACAAATTAACATAAACAAATGAATGAAAAGTAACATATAACATACATGAACATCACCGAAACAGTATCAGAGTAGCACATGATGAAGGAGTTCACCCCGCCTGGGCTACATCTCCTTGGTCCAGCTTCCAATGGCTTTCCCTCTCTATTATGCTCATAAGTGTGAATACATCAGTTTACAATGCTCAGGGAGCTCTAAAACTCGTTCCAATGGCTCCAAAATGCCCAAATATGCTTGTCTAGAATACTTCTTCTCATGATTTGGTCAAAAACTAAAGAATTTATGGCTTCCCTAAGTCTTTCTTCTAATCACACTGCAATTTCCCCAAAACTTGACACCATCCTACAAATTCGCCCCAAATTGTGCTAACAAAGCGCCGATTTCGCCTAATTTCAAGTAAAATTGTAGGGCGCGTTCAATGTCCTATAAGCCCTTAAATCTGAAAAATTAGGACATGTGGGGGCCCACATGCTCGAGGCTAAGGCCAATGGCCGACCCTCACCAGCCAGGCCACAACTCCGCTCCGACAATGGTTCCGTGGGGTAGCGCGTCCAAGGGTTGGCCCCCATGGCTAGCCCTTTCCTCCAAATGGCACTGACTTAGCATTTAAATCAATGTTGAACACTATATGTACTAAGACATAACCGTGTGGCACATTGATAGGAGGCTTGGCTTATTTCTTAGAGGTCGCGGGTTCGACCCCGCCACTGCTGCCCATACCTTAACCGAATTTTTGGTGGCCCCTAGGCTGCCATGTGGCAGCCTATGGCTAGGCCACATGTCAGCCTGTGGTTAGCCACCTTCCAACTAATAAAATTCCACTAAATGCACCCAATGAAAAACTGCCACTTGGCATCACATGGTTCGCTGAAGAAGCTCGTTGACCAGTCAACGCTGCCATGTCAGCATACACGGTCTGCAACATGTTAGTAGTACTGACTGTTGATTGGGCGATCACATTTTGCAAAAATTCGCATGTTTAGTGAAATAAATAGAACATGTTTTTGGGAGCATACGGAGTCTGTTTCACACGAAGCAAGTTGTGTCGGATTCAGGGCGACGAGCACTATGTGGTCATTTAGGTTCCACACCAATCCAACAACTTTAAATTTTGAGCTATTTTTTGAGCACCTAATCATTCCTCCCCGCTCGAAGACTTTTGGATCCCAAAATATCACTTTCAATTGTCCAGCAGGTGAGGGTACAATTCCCTCACCTTTACAATCTCGATCCATTTGGCCTTGGAAGGATTAGTTCCCTTGAGCCCCACTTGAAGGTATTCCACACTCACTCATTTTGAAGACCTTGTTCTTCTATCAAGAATGGTTTCTTGTTGTATTTAATCATGGTATTTAGGAGAAAAATCCTCAATGGAAGGAATTTGGACATTTTATCCTTGATATTCAATCAAAGGAGGCTCATACAACCTTAAATTCTCAACCTTGACAATAGCATAAATTTGCATATATGAAGGAAAATCCAACCTAGAGGCATTGTCACCAATAATTTCTAGAATTCTGAATGGACCATATCTAATTGGTTTTATCTTTTTACCTTCTCCTTGGAGCCTCTCTTTTCTAATGTGAAGACAAACTTCATCACTGACTTGGAACTTGTGATCTACACGATGCTTGTCATGCCTTTCTTTGTACTTGCCTTGGCTCTTTTCCAGTTGTTCTTGAAATCTTTGGTGTACCAATTGGATTTGTTTAATGAACCTTCTTGCTGTGTATATGTCACTATGACCATCAATAGCAACATCCTTTCCAAAAATGAAATCCAAAGGAGACTTAGGCAAGTATCCCAAACATGCTTCAAATGGTGATGTTTGAGTTGAAGAGTGCTTGGCCCGATTGTAAGCATGTTGAATGTAGTGAAAATGTTCATCCCACAACTTAGGATGCTTGCTGCTATTAGTGCCTACCAATCATGTTAGTCACTAGTGATCAAATTATGCTCTTTCAAAGTTTTTGCTAGGGTCTTAAGGTCAATTTTTTATGGGTTTAGTAGGTCTTCAAATAAAAAATTTGATCATTGGTTGGTGTGTCTAGGTCAGTGCTACTCCCTTCAGTATTCATGGTTATCATCATTCATCATGGTCACGTCCTTTTTCAGGAGGTTTTGATGATGGATCAGTTAAAATGTCTTCATATGAGTTTTGGTTTAGGTCTTCACCTGTTTTGTCATCACTATGTCAAATTTAAGCAAAAAGAGCCATGTCAATTGTCTTGAGTCCTCATATAAAGTAAGTTAGGATCTTAGGAAGCTAATGAAATAAAGCTAAAGGTAACTTTTCAGTTCATAAAGATATTGTTGCAATCACATCATATTTGGTCTTCATATGAAGTATGATGTCATGCCATGACATATGGTAAAAAAGTGATTTTGAGTTTATAAAGGACCATTCAAATATTCATATCACTCATTTCAGTTGTATTGAGCTCCAAATTACCATTGGATGCCATCCAAGTCATTTTAGCATCGAAATACACCCTCCAAGGTTATTTTTATCCTCCATGTTGTGTTTTTGGTAGCCATGTTGCATTTTGTCCAATTTGTTGTGTTTTTCAGTTTTGGGAGCAAAGGGGCACCTGCCAGTGGTTTCTTTTGCGAACAAGGGTTCTAGCATTATTCATACAAGTAATTCAAAGCCTCTCAGTACCTCCTTTCATCATTTATTTCACATTTCAGTGTGGAACTCTCTCCTAGGGTTTCCACACTATGTTTTCTTATTTAAACTCCATGGTTTGATTTGCACATAGTAAAACTAGTTTCCCCACATTTCCCACCCTTCCTCACACTTATATACATTTACCCTATCATTTCCAACCCTTCTCATTCATCCCCATAGCTTCTAGGGAAAACCCTTGTTGGCATTATGTTATAGGTGTTGTCCTTGATGGCAACTCACATATATGATACCCAAAAATGATTCAGTGATGTATGATGGCAGTTCACAGTGCAACAAGTCAATTCAGAGGTAAAAGCAAAGGATTACATATCAGAATCTAGAAATTGAAGAAAGAGAATGGTTTAAGTTGTAAACAGAATTTCACCTTGTGCAAGTAGCGTATACATGCGGGTTCACAGAACAAAAGGAGCATATACGTATGCATGCACTTTCACACAAATAAAAGCACGTATGGGATGGAAAATTAAGGTTAATGAATACCAGGGGTTCCTACCATGGTATTGACCCATGGTAATGAGTGCGGAAAAGAATATTGATACCATCAAATAATACCAGCAACATAATTATGATTTTGGTTTGAGGTATTGAAAAAGGCTCTAAGTATATAAGTTGGAGAAGATCAAAGGGCTAAGTGTGCAAGTAATGAATATCTTATGAAGAGTTAGATCAAAATAAAATATGCATGTTATGGGTTTTAGATGTTGTGCTTGATCTTAACTAAGTATACACCTAAGTGTTTGATGATGGATGAGATCTTATGATGGATCATGATCATAAGACCTGAAATGAATTATCATTATGTGGTCTGATAATGGAAATTCTAGGTTTGATTGCTAACACATGTTTTATCCTTTATAAGTTATGATTTAGGTATGTCTAAAGTCTGGAATAGCTGCGAAGTTTTAAGTTATTATTTGCAGATCTATATGATGGTTCACCTTGTTGAAGGCATGTATACACACCAATTGACTCTTCCAAGTAGTGTATGCAAAAGAAAATCTTGTTGTTTAGAGATGACTAATATATCTGATCAGTGCTGTTGTTTTATTGTTGTCTTTCAATGATGTCTTCATTAGATCTGAAAGTATAACTGAATATATAAGGAGATTGAGTTTGATTGACTTATTGATTGAGTGAGAAGGGTGATCTTTTTTGTTATCTGTTTAGAACCCTGTATTTTGACAGTAGATCTTCAGAAGGTTACTGATTGGTAAAGTTTGTGGTTCAGAGCTTTTATGATTTAGTATATTTAGAGGTATACACAGGTTGTGTTAAAGTAAGTAGCGTATACATGCAGGTTGGCTTCACTGAAGTAGGATATACATTCTAACATATGATTTTTGAGGTTGCAGTTGATTCTAATTGTTGATGCAGTGTTTTGGTTTCAGCTCTATGTTCTGGTGACAGTGATTTGATTGTTCAGGTTTACTGGTTGTTGATAGATGCAGTTGTGTTTGATGATTGTATTGTAGTGGTGATTGATTTTGAGCTTTAATGTTATTGATGGGTCCAGTATGAAAAGTTGGTGAAATGTGGCCTACATATTTTGTTGTTGTGTGCCAGGAGTATCCAGACTGAAAATTTATGAAACGTGGTCCCTAGAGGAAGAGTGAAGGTAGTAGCCTTTTGTAGGTCGGTGCCTACTTACTGGTAAACATATCTACCAATACAAGAGCTAGGGGGTTGGAGCTCCCTTCCAATAGAATCTGGAGAATGAGTGAAGGTGGTAGCCTTCTGTAGGTCGGCACCTACGTATTGGTAAACATATCAGCTAGTACAAGAGCTAGGGGGTCGTAGCTCCCTTCCAGTAGAAGCTGGAGAATCAGAGAAGGTTGTAGCCTTCTGCAGGTGGGTGCATGCGTACTGGTATGAGTCTGCACCAGTATAATATTGTAAATATTTTTTTCTTATATTAAAAAGAATACAGAGACAACAGCAGTAGGTGGTTTTTCTCCCGCGTTGGGTTTCCACCTTAAATCTTAGTGTTCATGTGTGTTTCTTATGTGTGATGGTTTATTCTCTTATTGCTACACCTAATTACTATTTATCTAATGGTTAATAAAGTACTAATTCTCTGGCTAAAGACATACATATGATGGATTAACTAAATTATAAGTTCATTGGATATACGCTAGTTGTCTTAAGAACAGTCACATGCACACGCAGGTTTGATTCAGTAAATTCACGTATAGAAATATGATTTAGAAATGAAAAAATTATTGATGATTTATAAATACTAATTCACCCCCCTCCCCCCCCTCGGTATTTTTCCCAACAATTGGTGTCAGAGAAATTCCTTTGGCAGAAGCTTGATCACTTGAAGGAGATCCGTAGAGACAATGGGAAATAAGCAAAAGAAGAAAGCAACTCAAAAGAAGAAGACAACTAAAAGAAATAGTGATAGTGTTAGAGACGATTCGCTATTAGGTGGAGGAAAATATTCATATTCAGAATCACCTTAGAATGGATATGCATAAGCAAAAGAAGTATCAAGTACTAATTTTTGGTCTTTTGGTGATACTTTTATATGTTCATGCAATGTTGAAGATATTGAAAGTAAAAGAAATATAGAGGTAGAAGTTAAATAACTCATAGATAAAATTAGAGATCAATAAGATCTATTTTTAAAAAGGGAGTGTATCTTCAAAGAATAAGTTATTAGATTAAAAGCTCAGTTGGAGGAAGGAAACAAAGTAAGGAAGCAGTACAAGGAAAAGGAAGATCAATGTCAAAGGTTGTAGGATGAAGTGACATCATTAAGAAATGAAGTAAATTAAAAGGATACAACAATCAAGATACTTAAAGATAGATCCATTTATTATGAAAGTCTTGAGCTGAGGTCGTCTCTCTAAAAGAAGATCTTGAAAATTCAAATAAGAAGAATGAAGAACTACCTCAAGCAGATGAAGAACAAGAAAATGAGATTCTCAAATTAAGACAACAAGAGGAAGAAGGAAGAAAAGTTGAAGAAATCGTGAAGAAGCAATATCTGGAAAAGGAAGAGTAATATCAGGTTGAGGTAAATATCTTAAAAGGTAAATTAGAAGAAAAGGATAAACAGTTATGATTTCAAGATAGTACTAAGATTTTGGATAATATTCTTTGTATTCAAAGGTCTCCTACGATCAAATTTGGTCTTGGTTTTCATGAAATTGTTGAAGGTGAATCTAGCTCACAAGATGAGGCAAGGAACTCTAATGCAAAATCTGAAATGATCAACAAGGAGATATGAGGTCAACCCCATCAACAACCAAGGAAAGAAAGTATTCAAAGAAAATAATTTACTCCTAACTATGGAAGTGTTAATCTATTCTTTCCTCTGATGAATAATGTTGAATGTTTTATATGTCATAATTTTGGGCATGTTGCAGCCAGATGCAAAAGTAGAATGTTTCAAGCTAATAATTATCATACAGAAAGATTATCATCTTCCAAGTACTTTAAGGGATATTTTTTTCTTGCAATATGTTTGGTCACAAAGCTATTGATTGCTATCGAAAGAATATGAAACATGTAATATGTTATGCTTGTAACGAGTTTGGGCATATAGAAAAAGAATGCAGGAGCAAATTTCAGCTAACATACCAACAGGAGCAAACATCATCACACTCTAAGGTATGGGAGAAGAAGGAATTACAGTTAGAAAAAGGTGGCATAGCTCAGTATACAGACAAAACAGACTCAGGAGGAACTAAAAGTATTAAATTTCAGTGTTCTAATTCTCATAAGCAGTTATCATGAGGACAAGTCGCATATATACACAAGTTAGAAGCTGCACATTAGCGTATATGTTGGTTTGATGAAGAAGCAATGGGACAGACTTAGGAAAAGGGGTTTGATATTTTTCAGTCACTTATCAATTATCTTTTCTATTTTGATTGATGATGCTTACAATCTGTTGATGAAATGTAGAAGCACTTTTGGCCCTCATAAGTTGTTGATGAATTGACGAATAACTAGTTGATGATGATGTCTTGATGATTCCTACTGACATATGCAATTATCAGATCTAACAATGAAAAATTGGCACAGGTTCAGGGGGAGCATATGCTATGCTTCTAATAATGCATTGTTGGCATTATGTTTTGCTTTAGAAGACCTTGATACACAATGATGCTTATGAAATGATGCATCATATTATGTTACAGAAATAGGTGGCCTATGATGAAATCTTAGATGATACTTATATTTCTTGAGCCACATAGTTGTTTTGATTCATATTACTCTTTTGATGATGGACATATACAAGTTGTTATTATTGATGTTGCTAATAGATGCTTATGGTGCATATCATATATGATGTATGATAGTTGTTGATAAGTATCATGGTCTTGTCTAAGTCCTTGGTCTTTGATGTCATGAATATCATTTGATGTAAAGGTCATGTAAAGACCTATGATGCAATTTGTAACCCCACTATGCATGGGAAGGACAATGTAATAATTGCAATTTTTCAGTCATGTATGAACATTTGGTATATCCCCACTTGGTTGGGTGATTGATGTATGTATGAGTCATTGGTGATAGGAAGGTCATACTCACATAGTTGAGTTATAGAGTCATGTTATTCTTTTAAAAAATATCTCTGCAAACTCTACATGTGCTCAGGGGGAGCATGGACAACATAGTGCATCTCTAAGGAAGATAATATCTTGGTCCGCCCTTTTCCCTTGATGTCAAAGGGGGAGAGTATCTTGGTGTTGTTTGATATATCTAACAAGTTTTACAGCTTGACGTAATACACACCAATATGGTTTCCATCAAGTCCAAAGGGGGATATTGTTGGGATTATGGTACAGGTGTTGTCCTTGATATCAACTCACATATATGATACCCAGAAATGATTTAGTGATTTATGATGGAAGTTCATAGTGCAACAAGTCAATTCAGAGGTAACAGCAAAGGATTACAAATTAGACTCCATAAATTGAAGAAAGAGAATGGTTTAAGTTGTATATGCAATTTCACCTTGTCCAAGTAGCGTATACAAGCGGGTTCACAGAACAAAAGGAGCATACATGTATGCATGCACTTTCACACAAAGAAAAGTGTGTATGGGATGTAAAATTAAGGTTAATGAATACGAGGGGTTCCTACATGGTATTGACCCATGGTAATGAGTGCGGAAAAGAATATTGATACCACCAAAGAATACCAACGGCATAATTATGGTTTTGGTCTGAGGTATTGAAAAAGGCTCTAAGTATATAAGGAGGAGAAGATCAAAGGGCTAAGTGTGCAAGTAATGAATATCTTATGAAGAGTTAGATCAAAAGAAAATATGCATGTTATGGGTTTTTGATGTTGTTCTTGATCTTAACTAAGTATGCACCTAAGTGTTTGATGATGGATGAGATCTAATGATGGTTCAAGATCATAAGACCTGAAATGAATTATCATTATGTGGTCTGATAATGGATAGTCTAGATCTAATTGCTAACACATGTTTTATCCTTTATAGATTATGATCTGGATATGTCTGAAGTCTGGAATAGCTGTGAAGTTATAAGTTATTATTTATAGATCTATACATTGGTTCGCCTTGGTGAAGGTGCGTATACATGCCAGTTCAGCTCTTCCAAGTAGCGTATGCAGAAGAAAAGCTCGTTGTTCAGAGATGACTGATCTATTTTATCAGTGTTGTTGTTTTACTGATGTTTGTCAATGATGTCTTCATTAGATCTGAAAGTAGAACTGACTATATAAGGAGATTGAGTTTGATTGATTGATTGATTGAGTGAGAAGGGTGATCTTTGCTTCTATCTGTTTAGGAATCTACATTTTGACAGTAGATCTTCAAAATGTCATTGATTGGTAAAGTTTGTGGTTCAGAGGTTTTATGATTCAGTATCTTTAGAGGTATACGTAGGTTGTGTTAAAGGAAGTAGCGTATACATGTAGGTTGGCTTCACTCAAGTAGCGTATACATTCTAACATATGATTTTTGAGGTTGCAGTTGGTTCTAGTTATTGATGCAGTGTTCTAGGTCCAGCTCTATGTTCTAGTGACAACGATCTGATTGTTTAGATTGACTGATTGTTGATAGATGCAATTATATTTGATGATTTTATTTCAGTGGTGATTGATTTTGAGCTTCAATGTTACTGATGGGTCTAGTATGAAAATTTGATGAAATGTGGCCTACATATTGTGTTGTTGTGTACCAGGAGTATCCAGTCTGCAAATTTATGAAATGTGGTCCCTCGAGGAAGATTGAAGGTAATAGCCCTTTGTAGTCTAGCACCTATGTACTAGTAAACATATCTATCAGTACAAGAGCTAGGGGGTTGGATCTCCCTTCTAGTAGCAGCTGGAGAACGAGTGAAGGTGGTAGTCTTCTGTAGTTTGGCACCTACGTAATGGTAAACATATCAACTAGTATAAGAGCCAGGGGGTTGTAGCTCCCTTCTAGTAGAAGCTAGAGAACGAGAGAAGGTTGTAGCATTTTGCAGGTGGGTGTCTACATACTGGTATGAATCTGCATGAGTACAAGATTGTAAACAGGTTTTTCTTATATAAAAAAGAAGAAAGAGATGACAACAGCTGGTGGTTTTTCTCCCGCATTGGGTTTCCAGCTTAAATCTTGGTGTTCATGTGTGTTACTTATGTGTGATGGTTTATTCTTTTATTGTTTCACCTGGTTACTGTTTATCTAATGGTTAATAAAGTACTAATGCTCTGTTGAAGACATACATATGATTTATTAACTGAAATATAAGTTCATTGGATATACGCTAGTTGTCTTAAGAACAGTCGCGTGCACATGCAAGTTTGATTCAGTAAATTCACATATAGAAATCTGAATAAGAAATGAAAATTTATTTATGATTTGTAAATACTAATTCACCCACCCCCCCCCCCCCCTCTGAGTATTTTTCCCAACAACCCTAGACCCCACACTACGTTTTCAGCAGAAAGGGTAGCATGGACTGCGTAAAAATTATGTGTTGCCCTTCCCATCACTCCTTATCCTATTTCTCACTTCCCTAAGATCCCTAAGACCCCTACCCACCTCCAAAACTTTTCCCATTTCTTAATTCCCTCCCTAACTCCTCTTTCTGCTCACTTCAAATTACAAAACCTAAATCCCCAGTTTCCCTAAATAAAACTATGTTTTTCCATTCCTCATAACCTAGTTTTCTATGAAACATTTGAAAATGGAAACTAAAAAGAAAACCTACAACTAGGGAGGACAAGTGTCAAGGTTATAACCCCTTAACACTCAGGAGTTGGTCTCCTCACCATTTTCTAATTAGTGTTTCCAAAATGTTGGTTGCCTAGGGTTTTGTGAGCAAATCCAACAAGTGGGTTATCATGCTAAACTAACCAGCTTGTTTGCCACAAACCTTAGAGGATATAAGGTCAATATTGTAGGGGTGGAATTCATAATTTCATCATAGACAATGGTTACTTCCATAGGGATACCAAACAGTGGGGAAAAGTGGTTCAAAAACTCAAATTTGAACACTTCAAATTACAGGGCTTTCATCAAAATTCTCTACAAAGATGTTCCCAAGAGTGTTTTTCCTTTTGGACTATTGCTTGAAAAGTTTGCTCCATTAACGAAGTTCATCATGAAATATTTTACATGTGAGGGTAGGTTTTCAATAGAGTATAAGTCTCATATCAGATTGCTGATGCACTTCACCTGTGTAAAGCCTCTCAACCTACCTCACTACCTCTACAGAAATTTGGTCAAGATGGAAAAGAAAGTTAAAAATAGAAAGGGTGATCACCAAGCTAGTCTCTACCACCATGATTTAATTGAAATCGTTGTCCTACACCAGCTTGAACAAAGGAACATCTCTTGGGAAACCTTCATGCAGTCCAGAGTATTTCTTCCTTCTACTAGTCAACCTACTAGGCACAGTACACCACCAGCATCATCCAAACCAAGGGAGGTTGGCTCATGTAGCATAGTTTCAGCGAAGAACACACCTAGGGTAGGAACCACTTAGACCTACATCAGAGGGGAGAGTCTTGTGTTTGCTCCTAGAGGAGAGGAAAGGGCCAAGCCTACTTCAATTGACAGGAAAGCATCTCCACATCACCATGAGACATCATTCCATGAGCATATTCATGAAAAACATGGCAAATCATTGAATCAGATTGTCATGGATAAAGATGCTGAGATTAGAGGTTTGAAAGATGATTTGGTTAAAGCCAACTACACTAATGCATTTTTGCAGTAGGAAAATAGGAAACTCAAAGTGAATCAAATGTTAATGTCAAAACCTAGAATGGGTGTAGAGGATGAGTCAGGCAAAGGTAAGAAAGTCATTGGTTTAGAGCAAATGGAGTACACTAAAGTTCAATTCAAGCCAAAGAGGCCTAGAACCAAGGGCATGAAGAGGAAAGGAGACCAAATGAGTGAGCCATCTACACCTTTCGAGGAGCAAGACATTAACAAATCCATTGAACAATATTTTAAGAAAGATAAGGAGCATTTCTTGGATAAATTTAATTGCCACTTGGAGAAACTCCTTGAAAGGGCCAACAGGGCCACCAAATTGCAAAGGCACATGGCTAGGCATTACTACACCTAGAACAAGGTTTCTCAAATTAGGGTTAAGAGCATGAAGGGAAAACTCAAGAAAACCCTAAAGAAGCTCAAGAAGAAGAATAACTTGGAATTGCTTGTTGATGCGTCCTTGATAGTTTGACTTGTCTTTCAAAGGGTCAATGGAGCAAATTTTGAGCAATTTTGGCAATTGTTTGAATTTTTGGGCATTTTTCCAATTTTTAGCGGGTTTTGGGCATAAAAGTTAGTGTGGGCCAAGCTACGATTTTGTTGGGGGCCTCTATTTGACAAATGGCTTAGTGTTCTAGATGACTTTTGACCTCTACATCAATCCTAGAAAACCAGAATTCCATTACAACATGATCTGGCAGGTCAAAAGGTGAAAAAAGTGTCTAATATTACCTTTTTGCCCTCTTTTTGAGAAGCATGCTACGTTTTTGGAGTAGTTGTGGGGGAATTGAGTTTTGGAAGGCTAGAATCAGTCTTTTTTAGTGCTTGAGGACTCTATGGTGTAATAGACAAACAGATCTTTCCAATGAGCTATCATCAGATAAATTTGGATCACAGGAACCCCTCCAAAAGTCATTTTCAAGTTGCACGCGACGTTTTTGCCAGGCACACTACCTTTTTGCCAATTTCGTTACGTTTTTGCATGGAAGTCACTTTTCTTAGTTCTATCATCTAGTTTCAAGTTTACATGGTGTAATTACTTGTGTTTGATGTAATTATGGCGTAATGAGATGTAATTATGCTTTCTAGAGTAATAAAAGAATGAATTCATCCTTGTAAAGGTGTTCATGGTCAATATGAATTAGTTTAAGATTAATTTGGGAGTTTGTTTTCACCTCCCTAGTCATTAGGATTGATTGGAGGAAATTGTGTAAACTGATTCTATACTGAGGAAGTTGACCCTTGAGAGGGGGGAAATGGTTATTTGGTCTATTTGTATCTATTTTTCAGTCATAATCAAGGTTGGACATCAGTGAGTAGAACTCTTGGAGCTTGTACTTCATCACTTTTTACAGGAAATCAAAGGACAGTTGCAGCTATTATTCAGGAATTCTTGTGTTGTGAGTTTTTGATAATGTTTATTCTTTGTTATAGCTTTATATGAATAATACTTTCATCCTCTTTTCATATCTATGCTTTTAGTGACTTTCCTAAGAGGTTTTAAATAAAATTCTTAAGTTTTAAGCTCTGTTTTGTTAGGAATTTCATTTTTATGTCACCTATCTTTTGATAAATGAATTCATGCTTGCCATGCTCATTTTTATCTTTGCTTTTCCACCCTACACTACATCAAAAAAACCCCAAAGTATCACAAGGGCATATCTATCCTATTTCTTTATATCTCTTGCAGCTAAAAGCTTTGATTTTCGACCTAGTTCCCTAATTTTCACTCCTGATCTAGCAAAACCTTAAAATATTCAAAACCCTAGAGCTGAACATATCTAGCCTAATATATTTTTCCCACTTCAGTCATCATTGGTTGTGAGCTCATAGAGAAAGCCCTCTCTGGTTTGGCAAGGCTAGCTGCTAAACCCTAAGTGGTTTGAGGTTACCTCCTTTGATTTCCTTTCTCAGCCTTGGGATATTGTGGAGGATAACAGCTGCAATACCCATGAAAAAGATGTACCATTGTCATATTCACCACCTCGGTTTGACCATCTATTTGCAAATGAAATGTTGTACTCTTTTTCAATTTGGTGTCCATGAATCCCCACAAGCTTGACCAAAAGTTCCCAACAAAGCGAGAATCTCAATCACTAACAATGGATGTGGGCAATCCAAAATGTACCCATACATTCTGAAAGAATAACTGAGCAGTTTGTTTAGTTGTAATTTTGTTTTTACATGTCATCAAAATACAGATTTTGCTGAACCTGTCCACAACTACATACAAATAATCATGACCTCTTTTTGACAATGGAAGACCTCCTACAAAATCCATACAAACACTCTCCCATGGTCGTGAAGGTACTAGAAGTGTTGTGTACAATCATAACTTCCTATTGCTAGGCTTATCGACTACACATAATGAACATCCTTTAATAAAACATCCTTTACTTACATAGAAATTACCAACAATAAGAGAAGTATGTGCCTCACTTACGATGTTGACTCTTTCTCCCTGTGGAATGCAAAGCTTACCAATATTGTACAAGAAGTTATCATGCAAATGATAATCCAATTCCTCTACTTGGTTACCTTGACTCAAGCTTGCATAAACATCTTGAAAGTCATTGTCTAATGCATACTGCTCAATATAAATTTCATGCAAAATAGAATTATGCTTG
Source organism: Pinus taeda (assembly GCA_000404065.3). Lineage (NCBI taxonomy): Eukaryota > Viridiplantae > Streptophyta > Pinopsida > Pinales > Pinaceae > Pinus > Pinus taeda. The sequence continues at coordinate 37,654 of APFE030042059.1, forward strand.
AGTAAAGTAGTTGCACTAATAATAGTCCTAGAAATCATATCAGCAACTTTATTGTAGATACCTTTCTTATACCTTATTACCAAGTGGAATTATTGAAGAAAACCCATCCATTGAAAGTTGCTTGATTGTTGCAACTTAGATTGAGATTGTAAGTATTGCAATGGCTGATGATCAGTGTGAATGATTGTTTCTTTACCCATCAAGTAGTGTTTCCACTTTTTCACACTTTGCAATTCATACAATTCCTTGTCATATGTAGAATAATTAATCATTGCACAATTTAAAGTTTTTGAATGAAAACAGATAGGCTTACCATGTTGCATGAGGACTTCACCCATGGTGTAGTCACTAGCATCATTCTGGACCTCAAATGACTATATCATGTCTGGAAGTGCAAGTATTGGGGTTGAACTGATCTTTTCCTTCAATGCATAAAAGGCCTTTTGTTGTTTTCCTCCCCATTGAAAAACGTTTTTCACACTAGTAATTGCATGCAAATGAGCTGCTATAGAAGAAAAGTTAGCAATGAATTTCCTCCAATATTGGGTTGCTCCCAAAAAACTTCTTACCTCAGTAACTATCTTGGGCCTTACCCAATTCAAAATGACATAAAATTTGGAGGGATATATTTTCAACTCACCACCTCCAACAATATGACCCAAGTAAACTAAAGAAGTTTTTCTAAACTCACATGTTGACATCTTTAAATACAATTGTTATTTGTTTAAGACATCAAGTGATTTTCTCACATGCATGACATGTTCATCACGAGATTTACTGAAAATTAAGATGTCATCTAAGTAGACTATAACAAACTCATCAACAAATGGCCTCAACACATCATTCATCACACGCATGAAGGTAGCAGCAACATTACATAAACCAAAAGGCATAACTAGCCATTCAAACAAACATTGTTTTGTCTTGAATGTTTTCTTCCAAATGTCTCCTTCAACAATTATAATTTGATGGTAATCACTCCTTAAGTCCAACTTATTGAAATACTTTGCATCTTTTAGTTGATAAAGTAATCATCTATTCTAGGCAATGGGTAACGGTTCTTTACTGTAATCTTGTTCAATGCAAGAAAGTCCACACACATGCGCCATGTTCCATCCTTCTTTGGCACAAAAACAATAGGTGACCCACATGGTGAATAACTTGGCCTGATGATCCCTTTATCCAACAGCTCTTGAATTTGATTTTTAATTTCTACACTTTCCATCACTGACATCTTGTACATGCCAATGTTAGGAAGAGGAATATCTTGTTGCAACTTTATCTCATGTTGGATTCCTCTCTTGCGAGGAAATCCTTTTGGTTCCTAAAACATCTCATCATATTGGTGAACAAAATCAACCAATTCAGATTTCAATCTTGAGTCGCAACCTTGAAAAGCTTCATTATCAATATCATTTTTGGGTTTTACCATTAGAAGCACAAAATTCTTGCTAGAATTTACCAGTCTTTTCATCTGCCCCGCATTTACAAGTGAAAGATTTAGTTTCTTGATATGCGCTCTCACAATGTATTCCACTCCATCTTTGAACAAATGGTACTTTTTTTCATGTATATGGAAGATATATTTTCTATCATAGAGATACGGGTTTCCCAAAACTATACCACATATGTCTAATGTCACAACATAAACTTCCACTTCATCTATGAAATTTGTAGTAATGGCGAATTTCAGTCTACACTTTCTAGTTACTTGCAATTGTGCATTGTCACACGCCCATCCTAATGGATATGGTCTATGATGTGAAATGGTTTCCAAGTTTAAACTTTTGACAATGTTTTCAAAGATGAGATTGGCTTGAGAGCCACTATCAAAAAGAGTATCAATTTTTCTATGTTTTGAGATTACCCTTATGTGAAAAATTTATATCCTCTTCTTTTCATTTGGAGTTTCATTGTGTAAATTTGATGTACTACTGCTAGAAATGGATTATTTTCCTTTCATACCCATGGCTGTAATTTTAGTTTCATCACCTGAATCAGATCCCAAATTTGTTGAGTGGTTGCAACTATCTTTTGTTTTCCCTTGTTGTTGAATTTCTTTGGTTTCATCTCGGGATGAAGCTTCCAACAATGAGCTTCATTGTGACCCTCTTTGTAACAATGTTTGCATGTTAATTTCTCTCCTCCCTTCTTAATGGATGTATTTTTCTTTCCTTTCCCTTTGAAACCCTTTTCTTTTCCTTTACCTTTAAATTGATTTTTACTACCCTCTTCTGGAGTATTTTTCCCTCTTGACTCAAGATGAGTGGCTTGCACACACACCTCATCTAGATTATTAGGATTAAACATAAGGATAGTATCCATAAGGTAATTGTGTAAACCCCCTATATACTTCAACAACATGTCTTATGATTGCAAATCTACACCTAACATTAGAGACCTTCTAAATTATTGGGTGTAATATTGCACATTTTGACCTTTAAGTTGTCTAAAGTTCTGCCAATTCATGATGTCTTTCTGCATATATGCTAGAGGGTAAAATTGTATGTTAATTGTAGCAATGAAATCAGACCAAAAAATTGAGATCTTACCATGTTTTTTTGTCTCTTCTTATGTCCTGGATTCCCACCATACTAGTGTTGCACCCTCCAGCCTCAAGGAAGCTAGTTGAATCTTTATGTCATCATCTTGAAGGTTTTGAATTTTATAATAGACCTCCAACTGACAAACCCAATTGTCAAGCTTCTTTGCATTCACTTCACCATTATACATGGGCAGTTGAAATTTAACATCAAGTTTTAACATGGGCATTTTACCAATTCCTTTTGACGTATGTTGATGAGTATGAGTAAGGGTTGTATTAGTGGAAGAGGATGAAGATGCTTTTGAAGTTGAAGAAAAAGATGATGGTGGAGATGGTGGAGCTTTACCTCCATTTCCATTACCTCCTCCTCCTGAAGAACCTTCTCCTATTGAAGGCTTGGACATTTCATCCTACATTCTAGTATTCCTCTATTCATAGAGGAATTCTACCATCTTTATCATGTCAAAGAAAGCCTTCCTAAAAACCTTCTCATCCTTTGTCATATTTGTAGGCTCCCCTTCATGTAACATGCTCGCTGAAGATTCAACTGCAACTTGAGGAAGAACTAGTGGTGGATATTGTGGCAACCTTGCACTCCTTCTCCTTGACCCAACTTCAGGACTTTCAACCAACTTCCCTTATCCTCTCTTGAGCTTCAACCTTGTAAGCATCACATTCACTTGTAAACAGTTAAATCTTCCTTGCACAAAGAAAAACAAGAACTCTAATACCAAACTTGATCTGAATGGGAAATTTATTTTGTTGTGTTAAATTCCTATTCATAATATGTAAAAGTTCTTAAGGATTCATGAGTTAATTGCAAGTTTAAAGATGAGCTTTTGAGTGTTTTTTATGTAAATTACATGTACAAATTAACATAAACAAATGACTGAACAGCAGTATATAACAGACATGAACATCACCAAAAGAGTATCACAAAAACACATGATGAAGGAGTTCACCCCACCTGGGCTATGTCTCCTTGGTCCAACTTCCAACGGCTTGGCCCTCCATGATATGCTCAAAAGTGTGAATACATCAATTTACAATGCTCAAATAGCCCTGAAACTTGTTCCAATGGCTCCAAGATGCCCAAAAATGCATGTCTAGCCTCCTTCTACTTCTGATTTGGTCAAAAACTAAAGATGTTATGGCTTCCCCAAGTCTTTCTATTAATCACACTGCAATTTCCCCAAAACCTGGCACCATCCTACAAATTCGCCCAAAATTGTGCTAACGGAGCACTGCTTTTGCCTAATTTCGGTGAAATTATCAGGCACGTTAAATGTCATATAAACCCTTAAATCTAAAAAATTAGGACATGTGGGGAGCCACGTGACCGGGACTAAGGCCAATGGGCCACCCCCATCGATCGAGCCCCCACTCTACTCTGATGATGGTCTAGTGGGGTGGCGCATCCAAGGGTTGGCCCCTGTGACTAGCCTTTTCCTCCAAATGGCACAAACTTAGCATTTAAATAAATGTTGAACACTATATGTATTAAGACATAACCGTGTGGTGCATTGGTAGGAGGCTTGGCCTGTTTCTTGGAGGTCACGGGTTCGAACCCCACCATTGTTTCACAAACCTTAACCGAATTTTTGGTGGCCCCCGGGCTACCACATGGTGGCCTCTGGCTGTGCCATGTGTCAGCGTGTCATTGTCCACCTTCCAACCAATAAAACTCTACCAAATGCACCCAATGACAAACAGCCCATTAACCAGTCAACCCCACCATGTTAGCATACATAGTCAATGCCACGTTAGCAGTATGGATTGTTGATTGGGTTGTCACATTTTGCAAAAAAATCGCATATTTAGGAAAATGAACAAAACATGTTTCTGGGAGCATACGGAATCCATTTTGTGCAAAACAAGTTGCACAAGATTCATGATGACGAGCATTATGTGGTCATTTAGGTTCCACACTGATCTGAATACTTTGAATTTTGAGTTTTTTTTTAGCACCTAATCAAGCGGGCTACTACCTAGAATATCATCATCAATCGTCATCAGAGAGCATATCATCAAGGATCACATCTCAAACTAGAACCACATCAGGGAACAATAGCTTCCACCCATACCGAGCAATAGGATAACTCATCATATAGGGGAGTACACCCTCAACCCTGGAATTTCATCAAGGAGCTTTACCCTCAACCCAGAATCCTATTTCCTACTGATCTTCCCATCAATGACCCTGAATAGTCATGTGGTAGAACACTTGCATCATAATCGAATTAGGTTGTACACCCCAAGTGCACTCTCAACTCGTTGGCCAAAATGAGGAGGGATATTCCCATTAAGATGGCCTGCTTGAGGGTATGATGCCAACTAGGGTATACTCTGCAAAGATCAAGAGGAGAGAAGCATTCTTTCGCCCTATAAATATAGCAGAGCATCATTCTTCAACAATGGGTAACATATAGGGTAACACCCTATTTTCCAGAGTTCCCTCAACCCCAGGAGACCTCTATCACAATTCCTCACCTTAGGAGCTCAAGCAAGGTAGGAAGCATTTGTTGAGTGTCCTCGATCAGCGCTGCTCTCATCATCATCTTATCTCAATATAAGTTGTTTCCTATTCATATAGAACATCAAATCAAATATCATGTTAGATCATATATAATCATATGAATCACAAAAGGATACCATAATCATCCTCCCTCTCATAGAGGAGCCAACCACAAGCCTGATCTTGTTTTGAATAGCTGCACTGTCTCAATATATGAGAGTATCTTGGTCCCAACTATAAATATGGGACTTTTTTCCAATTAGATCATCACAATGTATCCATATATATCCATGTCATATCCATATCATGCTCAAACATCTCTTTAAGAATCTTTTGTATCTTGCCTCACATCTAATCATGATAACAACATCATGATCCACCTCAATCATGCTATGGACCTCTCATCCAAGATATCATGGCAGATCACATACTAAAGCAACATCCAAATGTGCTTATTAGCAAAAATCTCAAATATCAGCAATACATCTATACATGTCATAGGATAAATATCACATTCTCAAAATAGAACACCTCATGTAAATATTTCAAAGCATGCTCAGTGGCAACTCTATGTGAGTAAAGAAACTCACTCATGAATTCATTAAGGTTCTATGCATAGCATACATATACAGATCGATGTTCAAAATGGAAAATCAATGCTTCAAACATCGGATTCCATGTCAAATTCAACAACATCTTGAACTTCAAATCAGAGTATCCAAGGATTTTCATTCTCATTATTCAAAATAAATAGCTTTGCAATATGGAATTTCTTTCCCAAATTCCAGATATCGATTCATCATGCCATGATACATTATTTTGCGCTTCATAAGCCATAGCCCTTTGATTATATCATCAGAGGCTCATCACCTGTCACAAGTAGATCATCGGGATATAAAACCAAAACCATAATCAATATCAAGGCCATACCTTGGAACTCATCATCCTAACTTCATCAAATAATTGTCAAATATAGACATATCTAGATTGGGGAGCTTGCTTCATTAAAAGCTCTCTACAAGTACCATGCCTTGCTAAGCCACCATAATTATCCTTACATAACTCAATGTTATAATATCAATCAACAAAGTCAACTTATCAGAGTTTATAAGCCAAATCGCGACCATTATCAAATTCATCATTATCATAGTATTAATACTTTCAACCAGGAGACAAGTGGAGCTCATGTCAAATCATGACTTCATCATGCCAACAAGTCATGAATTATCAATCCAAATTTTATCAAGCCATTCTCATAAGCATAATATAAGTCATAATATCACTAGGTGCAAATGCATACATCAAGGATGAGTCATGCAGGTTCCATTTATCATCCCAAATCATAACTATCATCATTCCAACCATTGTGCTAAGAATAAGGAAGCCAATCTCTAAATACCCACATAATTCATTATGCCCACATAGTATTGATATCAGGGAAAATCAACAATCCTCAAATCAGATCAGATGACATCAGGTCAAGTCCAAATTGGTATCGTAGAGAGACCTATAGTCAAAGCTAATTTCAACCATCAATTCAAAGCTATTGTCAAGAACCATGAAAAAACATTGTTCATCAATATCAATCGGCCAAATCATGCCAACCTCTTGTAGCACAAACATAGTGACATATCTATATGTATGTCTCGATCACCTTCAAACACAAGGTCAATCTGCATGTTCATGTTATGGAAATTATTCAACCTTTTCCTACTAGAAAATATTGTTGTTATCTACAATACATATAAGGTACTAATATCTTCTAGGTGAACATCTAATTTCATGCACAATACACCATTATATGATCAAAAATTTAACTCAACAACTTTAGAAATCAGTTAACATTGGAAAAATATCTCAAGAACATCATCATTTAGAGTTCATACAACTTTAGAAAGCTTCAGATGATGGTCAACAATAGTCAAACCTCTGGTTGCTCCCTTCAAGTTACCATAAGAGTGATTTTAGCTGCCTAGACGATGTCTAGGCCTTATCATGTGAGCATCCACGGATGAGATATCCTAAATCTATGATTGCGACGTAAGAAGAAACCCTAATTTCTGAATGGGCTTCAGATATAAGGCCATGTTGCATATGAATATTATCAAATGCACATAAATCATACTTCAGCAACATATAACACAAATATTAATAAGGGTAAGAATCTTGAGAAGTGATTCTCCCTCTGACTGGGGATCTGCATCCTTCACCTTCATTCATGTAAGCAACATGTCTCTACTAGAGTCATGCAACATCGTATCTGTTAGATCATAAACATATGGCTATCATCATCATGGCATCAAACTTTCATCAAAGGCTTAGATTCAAAGCAGCATATAGATCTCAAAGGTTATGAAGACAATAGAACTTTCTATCAAGTCACTCCATCAAGTTACTGCATCTAGCTTAACCATAGGCCATCAATACAAGACCACAGGTAGCAAGAGATCTAGAATATCATTCTTACACTTATACATCTCACATCAAAGTTACCATTATCTTCATGACCAATCAAATAAAATTAGGTCATTTTATCAAAACAATAGGAGTTCCAATCACTCTTTCAATATGCTTTCATGATGCTTATCACAAGCATTACCAGTAGACTCATGTATAGGAGTCAATGAACTATCCTTCTATATAAAATCCATCATGACAAGTATCAAGAGTATCATTTTCTAGAGCCAAGGTGCTATCCTTATTTATAGGATCAAGATATCCAATAGATTATATATGTTAGCCACACATCAAGTGTATCAATGTATCAATAGCCTCATAGAATTCAATAAGATCAAAAATGTTCAACACTAGGTGCATCTTTTCATCATAGGAAACATAGATCCAAGTAAATTTCATATGCATGTATGAGATATTAAAGAAAGAGGAATTCTCATCATACCTTAAGGCTTACCGAGTCAATAGTTAAAACACAACATACCATGCATACCTTGTGATATTCAAATACTTGAGCATCTGCTCATTAGACATAGGTCGCTTGAAACACTTTTTCATCTTTTCATCAAGTACCTCTTTGTCTCTTTCTGGATCTGCATCTAAAAATGATCCTCAAGAAGGATCTACACATCTCATCTCATCAAGGAGGTTCGAAACATCCATATACTTAAATACATATGCAGGAAATAATAAACATAATCATCAGATCCATAAGTCTAACAAGTAAGAAGCATCATAAGTCAAGAAATACTTATCTTCAATGAGAGGTGATCCTCTCCCTCTTGGACCAATATTCTACAGCCATCAATGTCTATGGTTCATATACCAATGTTGTCTTCAAGTATCCAACCAGATCTGCTAAGGATTATCCCATCTAGGTCTTCATCAAATCTTCCCATTGACTAACTAGGTTCCATATCTCATATGCTTTCCATAAACCGGGGTTTTCTCTCCAACCCTAACCTCATAGAATCCACCAAACCCTAATCATCAAGATGCCTAAGGTTTTCCTCAAACCATAGAATTATTTTAGGTCCCCACCATCCTCTTCTTGCTTCCATCAATGGTGTCATCATTGGGGTGATCTCCATGGATTTTATTCAGCCCAACTCTAAAACCATGTTAAATTTTCTTAGGTCAACATTGTTCTTTGCTATGATAGTTGCATTTCATCATAAATACATTAGGCTCACCCAATATCATCATTACATTATTCATATCTACACCATTATACATCAACATATGAAATTACATAGAAAGAAACAACATCACCATCATCATCAATGCAGCAGAATAAAAAAGGAACAGTAGAAGAAAGCATGCACACACATAGAGACACCGAGATTGGTCTGAGACTAGGGAAAAACTTCCTATGGAGAAAACACTTGAAAATCTTCTTCTTCTTCTTAGATCGTCATCAAATGATGCAGCAAAAGAGATTACAATGATCCATAACTTTATCAATCCAGAAAAACAATAATGAAATATATATGAGAGAGATCTAATCACTTTAGTAATCAGAATCCTCATACTGATGAATGTAATGTCTTTTCACAAACTAATGTCAATTGTTGTATACTACTGTCACTGTTCCAAACACTGTTGAATATTGGTGTCACTTTCAATGACCAATACATATGTTTGCAGCGGAAACTAACAAATCAGATCTACATAGTTGTATAACAGTGGAGAGGAACCCAAATCTACCTAATCACTGAAGTCAGTTGAAGCTAAGATGTCAAACCCTAGATCTGAACTTGGGTCACTCTCATCCAAACTGTCTGTGTGTGACTGAAACTTCTGGGTCACTCTCACGAATATAGTATGCAAGTGACTGTGAGTACAGAGTCGCTCCCAGGAGGTCTTTACGCGTGCAACTCTGGAACTGAACTGCAAAGACCCAAAGTCACTCCCTAACTGAGTTTTGCGAGCAACAGAAAAACCAAATTCGCAACCTTGTTGAGTTGTGCAAGAAATTGAGATGACAAGGTCGCTCCCAGGGCTACCTCGTGCGAGCGGCTGGGGACCAGAACCTTCTAATCTGCCTCTAAAGGCAGAGTCTCTCCCATAATCCTCTATGCCACCATCCAAGGGTCTATATTCACTCTCATAGCTTGTGTACCAATGACCACGGACCAAAATTCCCTTTTCTGTGCAAGTGACCAAGATCCTGAAGACCCTAATCCAAAGAGAAACTTTCACCTATGATTTCAGACCCTTGAGCAAACTCCTTCCGTCAAACCTGTGTGAACAGAGGAAAAAGACAAGAGAATATGTATTCAAATGATATTGAGGTCTCTTCTATTTATAGGATTTCCTGAGTGGTCACTTGGGGTTAAGACCAACCCAAGCAGTTACTCATGCGGTTAGGGCTAACCCATTCCATAATACATGTGTGAATAAAATAATTCATAACTCAACTTCCGGTTAACAAAATTGGGTGATCTTTGGGTCTATTTTGGTCCTTTCGAAAAGAGGAATCTAATGCAAACATTATATTGGTGATTTGAGCTGTCCAAGGTGAAATTTTACCATAGTTTAAAAAATTAACAAAATGTGTCATCAAGGCTATGACGTCACATTTCACTCTAAGGACTATGAAATAAGGAAAGTTGATTCTAGTAAAGTGAGAAACAAAGAGCATATCAAGGCTTATTTGTACGAAGATCCTTATTGTAGTTGGGTTGAGTGTCTTATTTTTGGGTTATGCTATTATACTTGTAACCCTAGTTAGCATTAGGCTATTAGCTTGGTTTCTTAGGTTCCCTTAGGGTTCTTGATTATGCTTTCCCTTTCCTTTATTAATTTTCTTTTGATAAGGGGGATTCGAAAAATTTTGTTGAGAATACACCTAACCCTATTGAGGTGGTGGTTGATGAGGCAGAGGGAGTTGAGGCATGGGAGGTTGAGGTGCTAGTGCCATAAGGACTAGAGCACTTAGCGATGCATAAGTATAATACAAGTTTGCGGTCACATTCTAGTAAATAGGCTCAATATTATCTACCCTAGCACAGGATAATGTGAATGTGTATATGCATAAGAGGTATTTGTGCCTTATTGTGAATTAACTCACAAAGGATCTGGGGGAGGACAAGAATAAGTGGTATTGGGCCCCCACAGGGCCAGCCATATCCCATTTTTCCTTACAGATATGGGGAAGGATCCTGGTAAGAAACTAACCTAATCACATTGTTTGTGGCATGAAATGCACCAAGTGAAAAAGAAGCACTAGGGTGAGGGACATCAGGAAGAATGGTGTAAAGATAACCTAACTGGGCGTATATGATATCAAATTGGATGGCCTTTTGTATAGCCTCTTTGTTGGTTCTTGGGATGGTGGATGTGACATCCTTAGCGATGGCAGCAAGTAAGGATTTTAGGAACCAATCCAAAAAGACACGATCATCGAATTCCATAGCTTTGCACAAGTTATGCCTTCTACACCACTCCTGAATGTGATCGAAGATATGGATAGCAGAGTTTTTTCAACAAGTGGTAAAGAGTTCGGTGCCAATACCATGGCATACATGTAACTGAAAATAAGATTAGAAATCATTCACGATAGTGGTGAACACTTCGTGTGAGCCATGGGGCTGGTCAACATACCATTTCATAGTAGTTCCGGTGAGGGTATGCTGAAATAGTCAAAGATGAATGGAATCTTCCATAATGGAGTGTGAGGAATAGCACATGTGGAAGGACCTTATATGATTGGAGGGGTCTTCTCCAGTGTTTCCTTTAAACTTGGGGATGTTTTATGGAATCTTTGTTGGCATAGGGGGCCAATTGGGATCATGGTGGAGAGGATCATTGATGAGTTAACTCAAATCTGGTAAATTTAACCTAGCCAGGTAGGGAAGAAAAGTTTGAGTTACAATATTTCCTTGAGAGGTTCTTGTGTTACCTCTTGGATGTAGGTTTTAACCTCATACAGAAATTACCTACATACGAATTCTAAAACACAAAAAATAAACAATGCAAGAGCTAACACATAAAACAAATATACACAGAGATTTTCCCCTGGAACCCAAAACCAAGACTACCAAATTGATTTTTCATTATGTTCTTTTCAATGTTACAATATATATTTATACATGCCAAAGAATTCAATACCATGGACCGAAAACCATCGCTTCCAAAACCATGTGCAAAAAACATGCACAAAACCATAGGTAGGTCTGCCCAACCTAATATAGGGTCCAAAAAAAAATTCCTCAGGGCGCTACCCTAGACCCCGTAGATGGGGGCTACCACCCCCCTGTGACCCCCTCGCTACACAATTGGTGCAATGAAGGGGGGGCTTCACTCCCCCTCTAACCCCCCGGTTAACTACATCGTCTAGTCGAGGAAACAATATAACACAACCCAACAATCTCCCGCTTGTTGTTTTCTTTCCACGAGGGGCCACAAGAGAGCTTAGTCATTTATCCAATCCTGCAACATCCATTGTTTCTCTACACCAAGAGAACTTATCAGAGCTCACAGATTTTGTCAATGCATCTACAGTATTCTTCAAAGTTTCCACCTTTACCAGAAACACCTTTTTTTCTTCTATCATATCCCTCACAAAGTGATATTGAACATCTATGTGCTTTATCTTTGAATGGTAAGAAAGGTTCTTTACCAAGAAAATTGCACTTTGGCTGTCACAGTCTATCCTTATAGCTCCCTGTACTAACCTCATACTTGAACACAATCTCTGCAACCAAACTACTTCCTTGCTTACATGAGTGACTACCATGTATTTTTCCTCTTTAGTTGATAGTGCCACTACAGATTGTTTCTTACTCATCCAACCGACTGCACCTCCAAATAGGTTAAACACATACCAATTTGTAGATCTTATCTAATCCAAATATCCAACCTAGTCTACATCAATAAAGCCGTGAATATCCAATACTCTGTCTAATCCTGGTCTTCCTTGATAGCACAAACCATAATCACTAGTGCCACACAAATACCTGAAAACCCACTTCACTGATGTCTAGCTCTCCTTCCCTGGTTTTGACATAAACCTGCTCAATACTCCCACTACATGTGCAATGTCTAGTCTAGTACATACCATTGCATACATCAGACTACCAACTACACTTTCATATGGAACATGGGACATGTCCTCTTCCTCTTCTTGTGTCTTGGGACACTGTTCGGCAGATAATTTTACACCTACAGCAATAGGAACCTTCACCGGTTTACTATCTTGCATATTAAACCTCTGCAATATTGTCTCGACATACTTCCTCTGGTTTAACCAGAGCTTCCTCTTTTCCTGGTCTCTTTTAATTTCCATGCCCAAAATATAGTTTGCAGCACCAAGATCTTTCATGTCGAATTTGGAGGACAATTGGGTCTTCAAATCCTGGATATTCTTTGTCATTTCCAACCAGCAACATATCATCCACATACAAGACCAGATAAATAACACGGTCACCAATTAATTTAAAATACACACAGCGATCTGCTTTGCTTCTGGTGAAGCCAAGTCATATAAATGTATCAAATTTCTGATACCACATCCTTGGTGACTGTTTTAACCCATACAGAGACTTCTTTAACTTGCATACCAGTTCTTTCTTACCCTTCACCGCAAAGCCTTCAGGTTGCTTCATGTAGATTTCCTTTTCCAAATCCCCATGAAGAAATGATGTCTTCACATCCATCTGTTCTACCTCAAAATCAAAAGCAGCAGCAACAGATAAAAGTAATCTAATAGAAGTTACCTTGGCAACAGGAGAAAAAATATCACCAAAATCAATTCCCGGCACCTGGGAATAATCATTTGCTACCAACCAAGCTTTGTATTTCTCCACCTTCCCTTCTGCATTTGTCTTCTTTTTAAATACCCATTTGCTGCCAATGGGTTTCCTTCCAGCCGGCAACTCCACCAAATCCTAAGCCTCATTTTTGTGCAAAGATGCCATTTCATCAACCATGGCCTCTTTCCAGAGTTTTCCGTCCTCTGAATCCACTGCTTCCTTCACAATTTTGGGATCATCATCAGTAACAGACAAAGCAAAATTTGAACAGAAAGCAGATGGACTATACCTTTCTAGTTGCCTTCTATCTCAAACTGATCTTCTCATAGCCAAAGTTTGTGGCTCTTCATTTTCTGATTCCTCCTCTGCTGCAGAGTCTGATTCTTCCTCTTTTAGTTCAAACTCTATTTTTTCAAGTTCCTTTGGTTGGACTTCATGTTTAATAACATCTTTCACCTCTCTGAACACCACATCTCGACTGTACACAACCTTCCTTGTTACTGGGTTCCAAAGCTTATAACACTTTAAACCATCCTTATACCCAATAAAGATGCAATTTTTAGATTTACTATCCAACTTGGTTCGTTTCCCCTTTGGAACATGTACATATGCATCACATCCAAATACCCTCGGATGTGAAAGAGAGGGTTTCTTACCAGTCCATACTTCTTGTGCAGTCTTATCCTCCAACGTTGATGAAGGTGACCTGTTGACCAAGTAACATGTAGTATCCACCGCCTCTACCCAGAATTCTTGTCCTAACCCGGCACCACTGAGCATGCTTCTTGCCCTTTCCATCAACGTCTTGTTCAATCTTTCTGCAACTCCATTTTGCTGAGGTGTATATGGAGTAGTCTTCTGTCGTGCTATACCACACTTCTTATAGAATTCTTCAAATTCCTTGCTGCAAAACTCTCCACCATTATCTGCCTCAGCACCTTTATCTTCTTCTCTGTCTGATTTTCCACCAGAGCCTTAAATTCTTTAAACCTGTCCAAGACTTCAGATTTCTTCTTAGACAAATTCACTTAAAAAAATAATGTGGAATAGATAACAGAGTTGTAACAAGGAAACATTTATCTGCCATGCCATTGGGCATTTAAGATGCCCCTTGGCAAGAAATCCATATCAAAACTATCACCATGTCATGGAACTCTTCCATGTCTAAGGCAATAAAATTTGCATAAAGTAAGAACTATACCATATTAAGGTGATGAGAACTCTGTAACTTCATCAAGGTGTCATGCAAGGTCTTTTTATAAAGGGTGTCTTAAATGTCCAATAGGATAATGGATAGACATCATTGTTATTGTAGTGTTGATTGTGGTGAGATTTATCATAAAAAACAACCAAATCGTCCATTATAAAAAAGGCACGACATACAATGAAGAAATCTTGAAGATTAAGGAAAAATAATTTGCAAATGTGAATTTCGATAGCTGAATGACATACATGTACATTTCAACGAGATGCCCTTTTCCTTGCATTTTTTTTAGAGAAAGAGGTGTATTGTTGATACCAAAATGGGCACTCAATGACTCCAATGCATGGCAAGAATGTTTCATTGAATGGATACTTTGTTAATGGTGGAAAATAGGTTGAGTTATGTGAAGATTTCACTTAAATCCCTGTACTGGGGGCATTATAGGTGTTTGATGAATGTATCAAGAGTTTCAATACTAATTGTTAGGATATTCCGACACATAGGAATAGTTAAGTTCAACTTGGTCTAGTATAGAGTTAAGTATAGAGTTAGGTAAAGTGTGTTTCTTTATTGTTGTACATTTTGTAACTTACAATCCGACGGTCATGATATGTAGTGATCCGACGGTTCGTTCTCTCCTCGGTATTACCGACACTTGATCCGTGGCTTGACACCCGATTGGTCCATGAATTCTATTTAAAGCGCATGGAGGGTCATTTGTAGGTTAACCGTGCATGAGAGAAGCTTATGTTAATTTTCATTCTTTTATTAATAAATTGCCTGTAGTAGCCACGTTGGCACAGGCCGTGGACTGTTTCCCTCTCTGAGGGTTTCAACCACGTCAAAATACTGGTGTATTGATCTGTGATCTGTTT
>APFE030042063.1:0-16665 GCA_000404065.3 Pinus taeda
ATTCTCATACTTATTGTTACTGAGTTTATCCTTGAGCGCCAGGTCGCTCTTGCTTTGGAATAACATTCGCAATCCGTTGAAAGACATTTCAACAACACTACTGCAAATTCGACTTCCACCAGCTCCAAACTCAACTACTTCCGACCTAGAATTCATGAGAACAAAATATTTCTCGTACAAAGATCGACTGTATGGTCATTCACCAGATATCTCACCTTCCAAAAGAAGGATGAATCCAGAGGCTACCTGGCCCGATTACAGACTCTGCCTGAAGAAATAGAATGTAAACACTTCCTGAATAGTAGATCAAATGATCAACAGCTCTGATACCATGTAGAAATTTTGAATAATTTAACACATATTCAACAGAGATTATCCTGATCATGTACTATTGCGGAAAACATACACAATACATAAGCTCCTCTACGTTGATCATCAATATAGCAGCATCAATAACAATAAAACATCAAGAGCATTCACACATTAACACAGTATGTATCCCGGGGAAAGCATCTCGCTAAAAACCCCAACTATCTGTATATTAATGATTGAGTCATGTAACATTACACAGCATAATACTTCTCACAAGTATCTCCACCTCTGTTACACACAATACAGCTCAGATCTGAATCAATCACTGGCTCAAATCTCCTTCGCTGCTTGCCTGCCTCCGCTGCTCAATACCTGCTCAAGAACTGATGATAATTCCAAGGCAAACACGTATTTCCTTGGCTAAATCACGTGAGCACAAGCTACAATGTGGGAAAATACATGAGCAAACTCATTGGCATACTCAATCCCCTGATTTGTGCAAGATCTGGTGCACAACTATAGTCACAACTGATAGCAATCTGATTCTCTAACACCTGTCCCTGCTGAACTGAACATGCACTGACATGCAACTGAGTTAACTGATGTATTCATTAGTTGTATTATGAGTTAATAACTTGTGAATTAATTAATAACTAATTCACCCAACTCATCTCTAGTCTATTTGCCAGTTAGACTAAATACAACCAGTTTAACAAAGCTAAACTGAACACAACTCCATCAACTGCACCTCCAGTCCACTAAACTCAACTCACTTGAGTTCTAACTGAAGTCCTGCATGCAAATATTAGTCATCCCATAGGTAACCACGTATTTCCTTCTGGGATCTGCATGTACCACATCCGTAGCTCATCCTGAAGTGCTCCAAGAGAATAAGACAAAGTTTATAGTCTAAATATTATTATGAGCTAATAATATTTGACTGTTCTATATTTAGACTGAGCAGTCACTCCGCTGTGATCTAAAAATAGAAGTCCATCTATTTTTCCCAACTTGATCAATCATCCATAAACAACAACCTGCAATCCATAGACATGATCCATATGTCTAAAAATAGACATAGTCTAAAAATAGACTTGCGCCAAAAATAGCCTGCGGGCCCACTTAGTGAAGGCGACTCTTTTCACTAAGCTCCATCATCTTGTTGCAATCTCAACACCAGACAGGCAGGTGGTTGAACCACTTAGAAAATTGCGCTTTACCCTGTGGGAATTTAAGGTAGGCCACTGCCCCTCGGCTGGCACCATCAATTTGTTGTGCGGTTCCAGACATCACCTGCAATTATAGAAACATGGAGCCAAGCCCTCTGCGATTCTCCATTCGGCCTCTGAGATGCTCTTGCTACCCTACCGCAGCAAAGCCAAGCCTTCACACCGCTACGGGTAGACGTTGCAAAATCCTCTACTATGTCGACCTGGGGAATGGTCATCATTTCTCTCAGTCCATTCATTGCGCCCTGCAAATTAAGACTTCGGCCCCTATCTCTGTCCCGAAATTGACTCCCCCTGCTCTCTTTAATTCCCCCTCCGCTGTCTTCTCCCCGCTCCCCACCCCTATGGCTCATCTCTCGCTATAGCTTCCAACCCAGAGAAACATGTCTATGCCATCACATGTGAAGTAGGCGAGGTGGTAGTCATGGTAGTGCCATCTGCCCCCGTCTCTACAGGCATCTATTTCAACTTCCCCTTCCACCTCCCCGCCACCTAGCCCTTCCTCATCCTGCTTCCATGGTAGATATTCGGATACTCGCAACAACCAAGGTCAAGCGAGCTCCCATGAGGTTTGGCATACTGGTGGTGTCACCCAGCACACCAACTTCACTGCTTCTTCCCAGCAAGCTCAATTCTGATTTCTCTGCTCCATGGATAGATCAATAATGACTGCTACCATCTCGGTGAACTTCAGGGAGGTAACTGGCTCATGTGAAGCTCTAGAACAAAGCCCCGAGATGTACCAGGTTCCTCCTTCGCATGTCAATGTTCAAGGGGAGCCGAGCTCCAGCCACCCGCCAAAAGACTTGGACCATCCGTCAAGTAGTAGACAGAAGACTCCGGGAGGCAGCACCACCTGCAAAGACAAAGGTATACAGGTGGAAGACTGTGGGCCTCAAGACACTGCAAGTGGAAAGTAGGCTGTGAAACCGAATCCGAGGAATATGGCTAGTGTTCGATTATGGAAGAGAGGCCACCATCCTAAGACATCTTGCAATTGCATGCAACAGGTCACATGTCCAACACGGGTTTTGAGTTTTTTTTCTTTTGCTTTACAGTGGTTAATTTTGGCTAGTGTTTTTTTATTTTTACAGTGGTCAATATTGGCAGGCTTTTTTGAATTTTAAGGTCTTTTCATATTGGTCAATTTTGGTAGTAAATTTTGAGTTCTAGAACTATAACCCCTGCATGGGTAGAATCATTTATTTATTTTTTTATCTTATTCTCGAACTGGTTTCCCCATCTGGGGCAGTCTCAATTTCAAGACTTGTTGTTTAAAATGGTCATATGGCTAACCTAGACTCGTAGAGGCCGATGCCTCACTGTACATTATGTTTTTATTAATAGATGAGTTTTACGTAGAAAAAAAAAAATATAAGATAACCAATGTATAATGGCATTCACTATCTCACTTAACAACCTACAGATGATAAGGAAAATTAGGTTCAGTAGATCTCAATTGCTACTTCATTAGGGAAACAACACCGATAGAAGACATTGAACTACATCTTTTATTGAATCAGTCATGACTTCCGTACTGAGCATTGCAAACAAAAATCATGTAAATCATGTAAAGATGACATATTTAATTTAATGGGCAGCTACTTAATTTTAATTTATTTTGTTGGTTGTGTGAATTAGGTAGACTAAATATTATATTGTATCAAAACAATATGATAACAAGTCATGTGTGTATGATTGATCTACCACCCTCCTATATAGAGTTTAACTTAGGATATATCAAGCACTGAGAGGGATCAAATCTCTCGAAGTGCAAACCATTGACTCTTTTATATGGAAAAGTAAGACTCAAGTAAAGATCATCCATTGACACAAATCTTTTTTATTGCAAGGACTAGAGTCATTCCTAGGTCTGGATGTTAGAAAGTTTTTCCCCTTCAGTGTGGCATTATACACCCCATAAGGTGGCATTGATGATGTACCCTTACATGTAGCACAAAGAGATAGTTTCCTTCCACATTCCTGTCTCCTCCTTTTGGTGTTCCATTGCACCTCTCGGTGCAATTTCTAGTGATACATGTTATCTATGCTTTGCTTGCACATTAAATTTAAATATAAATACATACAATTGCTCTTTATTTTATTTTCTTTATTCATTTTCTTTTTTAATTGGCATGTGAGTGAATAAGAATGATTTGACTTGGTCTTTTTTTTAATCTTTTACACATAAAATTTGATTTAATTTTTCTCCAATATATCTTACTTCGAGAAAAATAATCAATTTTCTAATTGACTTGTTGCAAGTTAAAGTTATATGGATACATGATATCATATAATCTTTAAAATACACATTTCATTATATACAATAAACCAACATGTTTTAATTTTATTTTACCTTTTTTCATTGTTTTAATTTTAATTTTATTACTAACCTTAATATTATGTGTGAATTATGATACATATTTTAAATCTCATTTAAGTCATTAATGATATTTTATTTTAATAAATTTTCATTTATTATGAGTCCTACCACAATTTCTTTTCTTAAATCTCAATTTTAACATTAATATTTATTTTATCATTAATATGTCCTTATTTTATTGCTTTCAAAGAAAATTTATTTATTTAATATTAGGCATAGGGAATACCCCTTGCGGTGAAGGGAGACCAACCCTTTCAACCTGAAGTAGGAGGATTTATGTCCTTAGTGATAAGCTAACCCTAATAATAATTCAAACCCATCCCCAATGGATCTAGTGGTCAAAGCACACGAAGAAGAGAAGTAGAAGAAGAAAAGGAAGGTGCAAAAGATGCATAGGAGTCAGAGAAAGAAGAGGAAGATGCAAAAGATGCATAGAATCAAAGAAAGAAGAGGAAGCAAAGGAAATAAAGAGGGGAGAAAGGGAACATCTTTTAGGAAGAATAAAATAAAGTGAAATAAGATGCACAAATCCACTTTGAGTCTACTAAATCCTTCTCTTTTGCTGAATTCCTAAAAAGGAATGCCCCAAATCCAAGGTAAATTATTTATTACTTTGGGCCTTTGAATTTGATCTAGAACAAGAGATTATAACATCCTCATTTTATATCGAATAACCACATGTTCTATTGAGTTTCTAGAATCATATCTCCTTAAGAGAGATTGGAAACAAACTAGGTCATTTCGTTCACTTAGTAAAACCTAAAGGAAACCTTTAGCCTTATGTGAGAATAAGGGTGGAGTTTTATCTAAAGAAGGGTCTCTAGGAAGCCTTGCAAATAAATATAGATAGATGGAGTCACCTATAGGCACTAAATCATGAGAATATATCATTCAAGTGCATTGTGTATCATATCTATGGACATTTTGCTAAAAATGTCCAAAAATCAAAGAACAATAACATCTTTAAAAGAAATAGTAGAGCAAGGAATCTAAGTTCAAATTGATTTCAAACAAGTGTAATCATTTTCAAAGGGGCCTAGGGGTGTATCTCAATTGGAGATATAATGATATGAAGTCTTTATGAAATTTGACTTTCAAGGTTTAAATCCCCTAATTTATTTTTTGGGTTGTGAGTGGGGGTGATTATGGGTTCTCCTAGATGTTATAGTGGTAGTAGTTCGAATCAACCATGTGTCACTCTAAAAAGCGACTAACCTAGATGTCATCTCCTCTAGATACTAAACAAAAATTCAATGTACTAATATGAAGTATTTGTGAAATTTGATGCTCAAGTTAAAATACCCAAATTTACTATGTGGGCCTTGAGTTAGGGTGCTTACTAGAATTGCCTAGTTGTCGATTCCTACATACAAAAAATAAAATCTAAGAACCCTATTACAGGATGTTACTATGTCAAGCATCAACAAATTTGAATCCCTTGGGGACCTAAATGCTTTAGTAATTCTTGAATATACAAAGAAGAAATTTGAAAAAGAATAAACATTTAATCTGAACTCTAGATAATTTAAACCTAATAATGATTCAAACCTAACCCCTAACTATCTATTGGCTAATGCCAAAGAAGAATTGAAGAAAGTAGAAGAACTCAAGAAGTTGAAGAAGATGCATAGGGGTCATAAGAAAGAAGAGGAAGAAAAGGAAATAGCGGGGGAGGAAAGGGAAAATGAAATATAAAAATGAAGTGAAACATGATATGAAAATCCACTTTCTTTCTATTGAATCCATATCTTTTCTTGAAGTCCTAAAAAGGAATGCTCCAAATCACCAAGACACACATCCCTTGGAAACCTAAATGGCTATGTAAGTATTAAAGAAGGAGGAAGTTGAAAAAGAATAGGAGTTGGATCTCAACCTTAGATAAGTTAAATGTAATAATGATCCAAACCCATACCTTAAGGATTTATTAGCTAATTCCAAAGAATATGAGAAGTAGAAGAAGAGGAAGATGAAGAAGATGAATAAGAGTCAGGTGAAAGAAGAGGAAGCAAAGGAAATAAAAGGTGGAGAAAGGGAATTTATTTTAGGAAGAGGAAAATAAAGTGGAACAAGATATGTGAATCCATTTTGAGTCTACTAAATCCTTCTCGTTCGTTGAAGTCCAAAAAAGGAATGCCCCAAATCCTCTCACCCCCATCCACTCTTTCAAAGGGAATAAGATCTAATTGGGATCATATCTCTAATGATGCAATAATGAAAAATGGATATTCTCTTGGATATTGGTAAACATTGACTTTCCCTTATTAAATGAGGCATCCTAGAAAAAAATTAATAATTATGTTTTATTTATGTGTTTATATTTATAATTAGTTTGTTAACATCTATTCATTTAAGAATTATATGTCAAAAAATTATCTCCTCTTCCCCTCACTATAGGAGGGGAAGATGAAATTTTGCAAATACCCAATCAATACTAGGTGTATGACTATGGTTACATATACTAATTTTGTATGATAGGTTAAATTGTAATTAGGGATAACAATAGGTTTTGTGTATGGAATTAAGGCTAATTTTACTTAAATATTAAAAAGCACATAACATCATTAAAGGTAATCTTAGCAATGAGCACAAAGGATACTAGATTTTTTTTTACTAAGAGTTTGTGTTCCTTCAACATAAGGAAATAAATCAACTACCCAAGTGGCATAAGAATTTAATAGGAGTAATGTTTTCTTATAAACTGTGGGTTGTATCAAGTGGTATGAATTTCCTTAAATGATGATCATGAGCCATCCCACATTCACCAACAACAAAAAATAATGATTTTCCATACAATCTATTTACAACTAAATTACAATTTTTCTATATTAAAAAAACACTCCAAGGTAATGAGGAAGAAATTAATTTCAATGAGAGAAATTTTTTGTTTAAGTTTGAATTGAAATTTTAATATCTTAGCTATTGTGATAAATTGTCCATTGTTTACTACCATTACAAATATTTATGGAGGAGAAAGCATTCCATTTATTAAAGTAAATTTCAGATTTACTTAGCCCTTGCATGGATCATAAAAGCCTCTTTTTAACTGCAACTTTGAAGAAAATTTTACACGTGAATAAATTTGAGTTCTCTCCAAACTTGGTAGATCTAAAATTAAAATTAAATGGTGGTATATTAATTCTTAATAATATTATCTATATTTATATAAATTTATTAAGTTGAAGAGAGCTTCTTGATGTCATTGGAATAGATAATTAAATATCATTACTATGGCAATATGTAAAAAAATGATTGTTTTGCATCACCTATACTTAAACAACATAATTTAAAAAGTTATTCTTGTTTACAATATAATTTTTCTATGTAAGTTTGTAGGAATGTAGTTGATGATGATGAGAAGGAAGTTATTAGGATGTATACTTGACAATTGAGGTCAGTATGGATGAAGATTTTACGGATTTATTCATGTGATTAGAAAATATTTGCCTTAAGAAAATAAGATTTTAATATTAAATGTCATTATTATTGTTCACAATCACAATGAACCAATGAACTAGAATTGAAGAAAATCTTGGTAACAATTAAACTTCAAAATCATAAATTATGTAATATAAGAAAATTTCGTAAATTTTCATCTTCAATCAAGTGCACCGTATTAAAAAAATTTGAACGGATGATGGAAAAAAAACCACCCATTTCAAATAATTATTTGGTTGATATGATTTGAAGATCACAGACAACAATATGCTCTTCTATCTCCTTCTAAAGAGAGATTAATACAGACACAAAATATTTGAGCATACTGTTATTTATAAGTATCGATTGTATCCCTGTTCCAGACACTGGAGGGAAGACAAAATTTGCCTAGTTTAACCTATAAAACCTATTAATGGTTACTACTATAAGAGCATTGCCGAAAGTTATTTCCTTGTGGAGTGTCAAGTTTCTGAGGAGTGGGACAGACTACATTCCCCTTTGGTGGTTTTTCCTGGAGTAGGCTACAAGGCTGTGGAGATACAGCATTTGAGAAGCCATGAATATAAGTGCAGTTCCATGGATCATTTTTGGACTTGGCCATGGTAATAGTAACATTTGACAGACAAATGTCTTTGAATGGAGCTTTAGCAATACCCTCCAACTTCCCTGCCACACTTACATTTGTTGCTACTATATTGCTGTAGCTAATTCTTTCTACAACAGGAATAGCATTTGGATCATATTTGTCATCAGGGTGCGAGCGCGAACCATAGGAACCAGACATGGCAAGTGCCCACCTCATATTCACCATAGTCATTCCATTCACAAATATATCTCTCACAAACGCACCTCTTCCCGGGACTGTCTTAATTCTCAGTCCTGCTTCTGAATTGATGGCATGGATATCTTCTACCCGAACATCTTGAATTCCACCAGACATTTCACTGCCTAGTGCAATAATTGCACTTGTTGGTGAGATGCCAACAAGACGACGGATGACAATATGTTGGCTGGGCATGTTAAAGGAAATTCCGTATTCATCCCACCCACTCTTTATTGCGACTACATCATCACCAGAGACTACATAGCAGTCCTCAATACGAACATCTGAACAGGAGTCTGCATATGAAAGGGAAAACAAATCAATTAAATGCAAGTAAACTTCAGTCCTTTCTTAAAAAGACTGAAACATGATTTTGACTAGACAAAAAAAGAAAAATTACAGTGTCGTGTTTCAGAAAACTTCATTCCTTTATTAGGAGTAGTGCAATAAATATAACTACATGATGCACTTATTTCCATAGAGAGAAAAATTACAGTGCCAGGTTTCTTTTAAAATCTTAGTAGCAAAATATGAGTACTAACCTGGATCAATTCCATCAGTGTTTGGGGAGTCAAGTGGTGCAAGGATAGTAACGTGCTGAATAAGGATATTGCTGCACATTTAAACCACCACATGCAAATACAATATTCAAACTCTCTGCATATTTGGACAGCATTAAGCATTACTGTAATTGATATGTTCACATACCTGCTGTACACTGGATGTAAGTTCCATGAAGGTGAGTTGAGAAAAGTCAGATTTGATATTATTATATCCTTAGAGTACATCAATTCTACCAGGTAACCTCGTGTGTTTTTCAACATATTTTGGTGAAATTTTTCCCACCAAAATGCTCCTTGTCCATCTATGGTACCATTGTCACCTGAAATTCATTCAAGATAAATTAAAACATGAACAAGATTTCAATAAATGAGGAAAGAAGCAGAAGCTTGTTCAGAAACAAAATTCACACCTGTTAAGACAACATCTGTAAGGTTATATCCACCTATCAAGTTGCTAAATCTTGGACCCAGTCCATCTCTGCCTGATCCATAAGAAGGCAAGGGTGGGATCAACGGCCAATCCTTTAAATCCTGTAGAATAGATGATCAAAGTTATCAGGTATGCCATATAAGCTAAACCTAGAATAATATAACCAAATCATACATGTGGGCCAAAGAAAATAAATAGAACTTTCAAGATTATAAAAGTAAATACCCCAATTCTCACAGCCTCTTTATGGAGATAAAGAGTGAAGTGGTCTGTGAGATTGAAGCATCCAGTTAACCATCTACCTGGTGGAATGTAAAGCTGACCGTCGCCTTTTTTGGAGAATCCACTCAGAAAAGTAATTGCTTTTTTAAAAGCTTCGGTATTTAGAGTGGTTCCATCGCCCACCCCTCCAAAATCTGCAATCGATACGGTCTTCGCTCGACATGAAGGGGCTTCATAACTGAATGACCAATTGCCCTTCTGGCATTCCACTTTTACCCCGAGCAATATCAGACAACCCAACAAAAGAAGCACCTGAAACAACTGAAACATAATTTCTATTAACCTCTGTAATGTGTAAAGCGACCACATGCAATACACAGCAGGTTTCGATCTTACGACCGCGCACATTTGCTGAAAAGGGGAAAAAACCCTTGACGAATATGAAAGGGGAAGATACTTACATGTGTACTCTTAAACTCCATCGTCGAGCAACTGATTTTGCTCAAGCCAGATGGCTTATCTCAAAAATGGCTGTAAATTCTGATTCCTTCTCTACAGACTTCAATCCAGTCTTCGTAGCTTGCTCTGCATTCAAGCTCTACTCCACGCCCTTGTATTTATAGGCTCGAGTGCCCGTTAATTGGATTGACGATGTCAATGTCAGTTGAAATTTGGCTAGGCATGATGGGATCATCAAATATAAGAAGCATTGACCATGTCAATTGAAATGGAGTCGAGGATTAATGTAAAATATAAGAAATAAATGTGCAGTTAGATATTAGATTTTTGTGATTTATATTGAAGATAAAGTTGTTTTTTATTAATAATATTATTAAGATTTGGTTTACCTTTGGTCCTTTTTACACAATGTAATGAACCAATGGATCAAATCTCAATAATAAGATTAATTCAAAAACAATTTCATATTTTTAAATAGTAATTATTTAAATATTTTAAAATTTAATTAAAATGGTAATCATGTAATAATCAATTTTATAAAAATAATTTATAAATATTATATTTATTTATACATTAAAAGCCGTATTTAAAATAATAAAAATAAAATATTATTTTATTTGTGTTAATGGTTGATTAGATTGACGATATCAAAAACGTCCAAAGAATTTATATCGAGAGGAACATAGCTGCACGCAGGGTTGGAATTTGACGGGAAAAATAACAGTCACAAGGCATTTTGACCGTATTTTACATTTAAAAATTTTAAAAACCCATTTTTTGTGATGGGTTTTCAAAGTTATAAAACGTATTTTTGACTCTTTATTTTTTTACAAAAACGTCATTACTACCCTCTCAAACAATAGTCTTGGAATGTGATCCTCGTAATATATTTTATTGACCGGCCAACAAAGAAGTGCGGTAATATTTGGAATTGGTTCAATAATATTTTTTTTATTGAAATAAATTAATTTCATGTTATTTAAAGTTATAGATTATAGTTGTATATTTGATAGTATGTATTTATTTAGTCGTAATATATTATATTGAGTGATTAATAATTAAGTAGCGTAATATTTAGAATTGATATTATAATATTTGTTTTTATTTAAATAAATTAAATCCATACAGTTTATATTTAATAAATTAAATAAATTGGGTTTACAAAAAATTTAAACTTCACCTAGATTTTATGAAATGGATAACCATCAAGCATTTTACCTTGCACTGATTATATACTTTAAATGAGCAAATTTCAAATGTTCAACACTTTCTATTGAAACCTCCACAATTGAGTTTTTTCAAATTTTGGTTTTTTTCCTTACGATAAATATATGAAAATTTTCAACATAATTATTTATTGAATGGTGATTTTTTAATGAAAACATTATTAGTGAAGGGTTAATTTATTATGAGAACATCACTCTTGAAGGGCAAAATTTTTAATAGAACGTTTCTTGACGGGAAGCATAAGGACCCAAAACGTCAAAAAAAAATTGTATGACGGGTAAATAGAAATCCAAATTCCTACCCTGGCTGCACGTGCCCATGATTAAAAAATATTATTTTATTTGTGCTGACGGTTGATTAGATTGAAAGGTCCAAAGAATTTATATCAAGAGGAACATGGTTGCATTTGTTTTTTATAGAGTTTTCTCCTTCCTGGTTTATGTTGGAAAATTAGTTATTATTTTGAGAAAGTTAAGGTAAAAAATTTTGGAAATCTAGATTATAATTGTGAATTTTCAAGAGATTATGTACTGAATCTATTTCCACAATTGAATTTGGAAAAATTCTTACCTAGTTCCAGCAAGAATTTCTGCTTTCAATAAAAATTATGACCATGTTATACAACAGATTTCAGTTTCATAATCTTTGTTGCAACACTGACCTTCCTAGCCTTATAGTAAGCTTTAGAGGCTTCTCTCCAAGCTTTTTAAGCATAGGATTAAAATTCTTAAATCAAACTAATAATTTGTTTCTTTAAGTCAGATAGACCAAAATTTGGTCTCAGTGCACGTTAACCATCATCATCATTATCAATATATTTATCATAAACTCAACATCTTATTAATAAAAAAATAACAATTTAGTTATATTTTAACATCTAAATTTTCACAATTAACAATATAATAATTAAAACTTCTAAACTACCATAATGATTTAGTTAAAATATCCTAAAACATCATAAAAAATAATACAATATTCCAAAAACTGTCATCATCATTTTTTTTCCAGGGTTAAAGCTAAATTAAATTAATATAAAATACGATATATATAAAATAAACCATTTAATATTTATATATAAATTTAACAATATACTTTATTTTAACTAAATTTTATATCTAAATAGAATATTTTATACTTTCCAACTTTATTTTATTTTTTAATAGTTAATTATAAATTATATATCTTCATACTTGTTCGACATATTCATGTATTTAGTGTTTTTAAATTCTTTATGCTCAACTTATTAATTTTTTAACGTTTTACATTAAAGAAAATTTTACAACAACACAATCTATCCGGTTAAACGTTCTTGTTATGATCCTAATGAAAGTTAACAGTTTAATATTTATTTTGTTTATTTAAATAAAATTAATTAATAATTTAGTTCACTGAGGGTTAATTGTTATTATTACTATTATTCAAAATATTTAATATATTTAATTAACTTTTAAAAATGATATAAATATATAAATCGAAAATATTAATTAAATATAAAATAATATATATAATATTTTATTCTCATAAAACATATATAAATACTCATAAATGATTTTATTTTATTATTTTATTATAGATACAATTTAACTTATATACGAAATAGTTTTTTATCTAAATTTATTAAAATTTGGCAATATAATTTCAAGATCTTTTGTTATTTAAAATGCATTTTTGAATGCATAAATGGATTCACGGCATGAATTATGCAGATTAAACAATTCAAACTCAAATTTTTAAGGATTTTGATTAAAATTAACCAAAAAAAAGTTGTTTGTAGAATTTTGCTTAAAATTAACGAGAAAAAAATATCGTGAAAATGGTCATTTCATCTATAAGTTATAATACCTTTTATTATATATTCATATTTCTAAAAACTTATTCAAATATAAACTTTTTTATTTTATTTTTTAAACAGAAAATATTATTTTATCATTTAATTTTTCAATTATTTCAAAATTAAAAAGATTTAATAACATTTTTACATTTAAATTAAAAAATATCCTATTAAACTACAAAAATAAAATTAATATAAAACAAATTATAATAATAATGAAGTATGTTTATTTTCATTTTCACAGTTTTCATATTTAAAAAAAAAAATGGAATAAATCTGTGTTTATGATTTTGAATATCCAACATTTTGGGTGGACATTCCACCCATTCAAAAACTTATTATTCTATATAACACCCAAACATCTAAAATCTATGGCCAACTCACAATTTCTAAATTAGGTATTTCATGTAGATATAGTGTTAGTGCCATTGGTGCCTCTACCCATGCTCTCTGCCACTTCCTTAATGAAAAAATCCAATTGTTCATTAAAAAGACCCCCTTTTTCATGAAATACTCCTTTGATTTCATTCTCAAAACTAGGAACCTCCATGTGGATGAAAATGACATTATGGTTAGTCTTAATGTCATGTTTCTTTTCACACAAATCTAGGTTTATGAAGCGATCAACTTAATCTCTCATCTCATAAAATTTGAAACCCTCAACCTCATCCAAATATATCTTTCATCCACTTTCTTTTCCTTCAAAGGAACCATTTGTGATCAAACTAAAGGCAGATCTATGGGTTCCTCATCTCTGATTGTCGCTAATATATTTATGGAACACTTTGAAACCTTAGCGCTAAACTCTTGGCATCTAAAACCAAAGTGTTGGTTTCAATTCATAGATGACACATTTTCCATATTGCTTCATGGCATGTCCTCTCTCAGCTCCTTCTTTGACCATCTTAACAACATTTCACTCCACATTCAGTGTGCCATGGAAAAGGAGAATAATAATTCCTTACCCTTCCTGAATGTCCTTATCATCCACTTCATCATGGCTCCCTAACACACTATGTTTTAAAAAAAAAGACTTATATTGACCATTATCTCATGCCCATTCCCATCATCATCCGAACCAAAATTTTGTTGTTTTCAAAAACTTAGCACTCAAGCCTTTATAATTTGTTCTCTTCAATTCTCGGGAAAGGAAAAAAACCATACCTAACCCTAGCCTTCAATGCCAACAATTATTCCCTTTTTTAAATTAATAGAGCCTTTCATGATGCCAACAACTCTAAACCAAAAGTTTTTAACACTTCTCCTCTAATACCCTTGTAACCCTTATGTATTTCAAGGCACTACACTTCTCATTTCTAAAATTTTATCCAAGAAGAAAATAAAGGCTTTCTTTAAAGCTTATAAAACTATTAAATGCTTATTCTGGTTAGGCAAAGATAAATTTGACCTCATGCAAAGTTAAGGAGTCTACTAAATTTTGTGTTCCTATGTCCATTATTGCATTGGTGAAATTAAATGTTCCTTCCAAGTGTGTCTTAAAGAACAATGATGGTATCTAAATGACCTTGGGCCAAAACCATAAAAATTGGCATTTTATTTTATTAGAGGCTGAGAATTTTCTCGCCTACTCAACAAATGAATTACATTAATATTTATACTTGAGGAAGGAAACATTTGTTGGAAATATTGAGAGGGGGGTGAATCAGTATTCATTTCAATAGTTATTAATGCCAGTTAATATTTTATCACAAAATTGAACCATAATATAAGAGACAGAAAAATACTTTTATTAACAAGATGATGACTCCAATCCTCTTTTAAAATAATTAAGGCTCTAATCTTTACAAAATTTCCAAGGCTGCAACATTGGGTGAGGACTCCAATCCTTAATGATTTAGGCTCCAACCTTTACAAATATTTCCCAAGACTCCAATCTTGGATGACGACTCCAATCCTCTTTCAAACAATCCCAAGCACCAACTTGATAAATAATCAAGACACCAATCCCACCAAGCTCCAACTTGGTCAAATATAAAAAAAATGCTTCCAGATAACCTTTAGGTCCAGAAATGGTCGAAAAATATTTTCTAAACAAGGTTTGCAAAGCAATGTCAATATTGTATCTCCAATATTCCAACCAAGGCCTGTAAAAAAAAATACTAATATTGTGCCTCCAAGATCTACAAAACAAATACAATATTGTGCTTCCAAGTTCTGTAGTATATTGCCAATATTGTTCCTCCGGCCAAGATGTACAAGAAGGATTTTCACTGTAAAACAATCTTAATATTATGTCTTCTACAAAGGTTTGCAAGTCTTAATTTGTCTTTAAGAAGTGCCACTACATATCTGAATTGTAGACAATTTCCACATGTATGAAAGAGGAAGTGTTACCACAATTGTGAAACAAAGAGTCTAACCACAGGTCAAAGTATTGTCAATCTCCACAGGCCCACAGGTGCATAACAATGAGTCTTACCACAAGTTTCAAGAATATTCAATCTCCACAGGTATGAGAGAAGTTTCAATGCAGATGCAAAACAAGGAGTATTACCACAGTTTTGAAATGTTATCAATCTAAAATAGATACTCTCCACAGATTCAAGGTACAGTCTCCATAGGCCTGAAGTAGTTACTCTCCACAGATCCAAAGTAGATACTCTCCACAAGTTCAAAGTATAATCCCCACAATTATCATAGAATAGAAAATGTACCAACCAAAAATTTTCACAAGTCAAATTATTCTTAACTCTTTTAGTTCACGAGTTGTGAACTAATTTCCTTGTTTTGCACAATACCTGTTCTTTTCGATCGAAGACAATACTTGATCGAACTACCCATTACTTGTATTTATATTAATCCAATAGTTCTCAACAGTCATGAATCATGGAGAGCTTACTTGTGTGTAGGAAACTGACTTGAGTAGGCTTATAGATACTGTATTTTTGGACTCAAAAAATGAAATTATCCTCAATGATAAAGAGTTAGAGGGGATATAAATCGTTTTTAGAAAGGTCTAGATTTTCTCTACAAGTTAGTGTGATTATTTTCTCAAGAAATTGTCTCTAGTGTCATCAGTTGTCAATGATATCAATTCTTTTTCCATAATAATGTTTTCCATGACATCTATGGTTTCATCATGTATTTGGCATAAATATTTAGGGTTTCATGCATCAAGGACTTCTCTACTTAAGGGATATCTAGGGTGAATATCTGGGGTTTCAATTCATATATTTAGCATATGCATTTAGGGCTTAGATCTAGGGTTCCAATTCATATTTTTGGCATATGCATTTGGGGCTTAGGGTTTCATTTATGCACATAGGCTTAGGGTATACTTAAACAAGGATAAGTCTACAACAAATCTATGGTCATTATTGACATCAATGACAAATTTATCCAACAATATCCCCCTTGTTCATTGATGGCAATACTCCCCCCATTTTAGCAATCTCTCCCCCTTTGACATCAATTGCAACTTCTTCACATGATGCTCCCCATGTCATTGTGCTTCTTCCTTTTTCATCATGTTGCTACCCCTATCATGGTGCTTACCCTTTAAATAAGATTCTCTAATGGGATGCAAGAGATATGAACCCCATATTTTAACAAGATATTTAAATGCTTCTCGTGGTAGGGGTTTTATAAAGATATCTACAATTTTCTCCTTGGTATTGACATACTCCAGTCTGATGTTTTGTTTTGAAACCTATTCTTGAAAGAAGTGGTAGTTGATTGGGATATGTTTTGTCTTTGAATGCATCAATGGATTCTTTAAAAGGCTGATTGC